>JAEIFV010001375.1:0-56930 GCA_018904265.1 Lordiphosa collinella
GAGTAGTCACACCTTGGTGGTTGTTCCGGCGTATGTCCTTCCTTGTTCCGCGTATTTTTGGTTCCAGCGGTCATACTGGGTATGGACAACTCCTCCAGTTCGAAGTCCTGCCCGGTAGCTGTAGCTGATCTTTTACCGGACTGTTCCTGGCGTGAAGTTTGGCCAATTCGTCGATCCTCAGACCCACTCTCAAGTCTTTTTCCATACTTTGTGCCCATTCACCAAACTCTTTCCTCATGTTTTCCACTGCTCCACTCACTTCCAACCCAAATTCCTTCGCATATTTAACCAACTCTTCCTTTTTGAGGTTATACACCCATGCTCGTACCATTTTTACGCTGTTTTACTCTTCTTATTCTTGCAATACCACGTTGGGCGCCAGTTGTAACGAACCTTTGCAGCTGGGCGTAGCTCAGGGGTGCTAGGGGATCGCTTCAACAAATTTATATTGAAAAATTGCCAGAAATAAGAAGACAACGATTTAAATGTACTTAAGTCTATATTTAGGTTGGTGTAAATCACTTAGCAATAAGCCTTAGGCTAAGTTCACAATTCTTCCGTTCCGACCGTTCGCCCGTTCGCGCTTGCTCCCGTACCAAATTCGAAGTACTCGACCAGTTCCTAGTGCCACGTCCGCTTTCGTCGTGCAAATCGCCTCGACCCCGCAGGACTTTCGCACTACCCACTGGCTACCGTTGAGCTTCTTGCCAATTACCGTCGAGCCAATCGCTTCGACTTCCCGCAAGCTTCCGTCACTATGCCTTCTCGGTTACCGTTCGCTCGCACTTAGGTTCACAAAAATAACTGCCGCTCCGCGCACTCGTACATCAACAAATGTCCCGTCTTCTGGGCAGCCGCTCCTCTTATAGCTGCTCCGCAGGCCCCGTTCCGGTGCTCCAAGCAGGGCCTGTGTGATCCCAGACACCGTTATGTGTTTCAAACGGGGCCTGCCCGGCTTCATTTGCCTCTGCTGCTGTCTCTCGACCGGGGCCTTCCGCTGCTGCTGCTCCATCGAGGCCTTTCGCTGCTGTCGCTAAAACGGGACTTCCGCTGCTTTCGCGCTGCTTAGCAACACAAAATGTCAGCTTGCAGCCGTCGAGAACATTCTGTCCCGTTGGTTTTTGCGTCTCTCAGCCAATCCCCGCTCGCCGCCGTTCTCCAGCTACGGTATTCCAAAATAGCCTCAATATCAGCATATATTGTTACAGGAGGAGAACGTTTCTTATGCCAATTCATAAAGCTTGTAGTTTCACCTTTTTTGGCATAGCTCAATACTTTTCCACATGCTTTGGAATGTGTTTTGTCATCACTTGAATAATACATAAGACAGTCATAGCAAAAATGTGCATGATTATTACCGGTTCCATTTTGGGACTTAGTTATTGTCTTCATGCTGGTAATGTAATCTTAGTGCATCAAAGATTTTGTTGGGTTGTAAATTCCAAGCAAGTTTACGTGGTGTTGCTTTACTTTATTACTTCGGACAGTAGGTCCCACTACATTGATGTCATCGTTCTTACCAGAGTGTTTTGGATATTTGGTTTTATTTGATTTTAGGTTTTTGTTTGATTTTTCCAACTCATACACATTTATACTAAAGGTAGGGTTGTTCGTTTCAGTTATTGGGAATTGAATACCGGTAAAATTTAATATGTGACCATGATAATTAATTATGTCAGCTTCAATGTCAACTAAATATTTAGACGTTAGTGAATTTTTTCCTTAATATCTTCTTTTGAGCAATTGGTATGAGTCTTTGGTACTCAGTCATTGCTAAAAGACACTATTTAAAAAAATTAACATCTTGGTTTTCGACATTTATGGTGGCATTTCTTTGCATTATATTTTTAGGTAAACGAATATACCCACTGGCAGGAATATTTTCCAATTTAACAATAATAATTTCTACGTGCTAAAAACGTTTTATTGCCCAGCCACTGTCTTTTTCCTGGAATTCGCTGCTCGCCGTAACTAAGTAGTCGTACACAGTAAATAACCTTTCTTCTATCAGCTCTTCCTCATATAGGGACGAATATGGGGTTCCAAAATGTTTAACTGATTCATCAATTTGTTTTACATAAATCTGCATTTTGACATTCCATAATCAATCAGTTGGATTATGTCGACCTTAATTTGGGCGTAGAATTCTTTAACATCAATAGTATCCGGTTGATCTGATAGAATTCTATATGTCTGAGCGGGGAAACGTGTTTCAGGACTTATTAAAACAACGTTCGAATTCCTCTCCATTTGAGCTACTAACTTGTCTTTGTGTGAATTGGTCCTCAAATGTATATTGTATGCGCTGGTCTTCACTGTAGTTCCTCATACTTCACAATTGACATCAGGAATAACTGAATTCTTTTTTTTTTGATTGTACGCGTCAATGCTCCATTCATGTCTCTTGCTCGTCTCGAAGTTGTCGGTTCATCTTCAACGGAACGAGTATCTACAGCTTCACGAATGCGTTTAGATGTTGATGGATTAGTTACATTAGGGTTTTTGTCTTTGTTTATCCTGATGAGTTCCTTTTTTGGTTAATTTTGAGATGAGGCCATTAAAATAACAAATGCATTAGTAGGTCCTGTACAGGCTGTATAGTGCTCAGTAAAGACATCAAGAGCCAATGTTCACAAATAATTTTAGATGAATTCATATTGTTAATTGTTTTGAGCCTTGGCTATAGTTAATTGGTCTCCTTTGAATACACAAATTTGATAAATTTTTTGTAGTGTCTTGAATTAGTCTTTACCTTATTAACACAGAACAGGACTTATGGTTTGTAATTTTAGTTTTTTTTTTTTGGAAAGCGGGTATCACCGAATCACTACTGAAGTGGACTGATGTAAGTATTGTGGGTTCAAAGCCATTTTATACCAACAGAAGGCAGGTACAATCGTACGTTCCTTTAAATACAATAACAAGTGAGTATTTCCTTGGCCACATTTCAAACAAAAGAATACAACCTCGATCATCTTCTAAAGAGAAAGGTTGACATTTTGATATTAGCTAATAAAATTCATATCCAAAGGTCTCAGGTTATTTGTAAAACCTGAAAGTGACAGATTATGGTTCTGTCCAATAAACATGTCGAACTCCAGTTTAATAAATTTGATATACAGGGTGTCTGATTAATATTGCTACATTAAGAAAGTCAAATACCTTTTTTTTGCTGTGTATGGAATTCATTTTTCTTTTATTCATGTTAAAGCTCATTAAATTTTATTAAATATAGCTTAATTAGATCTAAAAATAATTGAATGTAAATGCCCCCTGCTCGTTGATGCATGTGCGGCATCTTATCAAAAAGTTGTTCATTACTGCTTGGAGAGTTGACACAGGAATAGCCGCAATTGTTGCTCGAATGGATTGCTTTAGTTCATTCAAATTAGTCGGTTTTGTTTTGTAGACTTCCTGTTTGCAATAACCTCACAAGAAAAAGTCAAGTGCAGTAAGGTCGGGCGACCTGAGGGTCCAACGGAATGTGGAGTTTCTGGATATTAGCTTATTGGGAAATTTTCGTCGCAATTCTGTCATAACAGGCTGGGCTATGTGAGGAGTTGCACCGTCTTGCTGAAACCACACAGACTTGAAAGAAATTCTGATTCGGGGTTATTCAGGATAGAAAAACTCTCTCAGCATGCTCAAGTAACGGTTTCCAGTAACAGTAACGGTGTGACCGTATCTTCGAAGATGTAGGGCCCGACAATGCAGCGTTATAAAATTTTACACCACTCTGTCACACGAAGTGGATGCAATTCCTTCTCATGGAGTATCTATGTGTTGGAAGTGCTCCATATTCGACAATTTTGTTGGTTTATGTTGCCGTTTAAGTCGAAATGGGCCTCGTCAGACATAAAAAGACAGTTCAACATGTTTTCGTACTCTTCCACCATTTGAAGCATCTTCTGGCAAAATTCCAGGCGAATCGGCAAGTCTGCTGCGTTCAGTTTGTTGGCCATTTGAATTTAATATGGGAATAAGCTCAAATCATTGTGCACAATTCGCTCCAATGAGTGTCTGCTTTTACCCATTGAAGCAGATAAGTTCCTTGTCGAAACTCTTGGATTGTTTTGTATGGCAGCAGCTACCGCAGCGATTGTTTCCTCCGTTAGAACTGTTGGGTCTCGACGGTGAAGTCTTCTTTCGACTGTCGCACGCTCGTCAAAATTGTTAACAAGTCTCATTATGGTCCATCTGGTCGGAGGATCGCCGCCAAACGTGCGCCTATACTCTCTTTGAACCGGGTAAAATTTTTTTTTCAATATTTCAATATTCAAAACATCAAAAATGTGTGTTTGGGGGAAGTAGTAGAAAAGAAGGACCTATGGCGCTTGAAGTCCATTCCAAATTACATTTTACATAATTATTACATTACATAAGACTTAAATTCTGACTTCAAGCTGTTTCCTAAATTCTGACTTCAAGCAGTTACTAACCGCTAGATGGCGCAGGGTACAGTGTAAGCAGTGTAGTTCGAAATTCAAGCAGTGCCGCTAGATGGCGCAGTGTACGAAGTGTAGTTCGGAATTCAAGCAGTGCCGCTAGATGGCGCAGGGCACAGTGTAAGCAGTGTAATTCCGAATTCAAGCAGTGTAGATAGATGGCGCTATGCACATCGTAATCAGTGCAATTCGAAATTCAAGCAGTGCCGCTAGATGGCGCAGGGTACTGTGTAAGCAGTGTAATTCGGAATTCAAGGAGTGTCGCTAGATGGCGCTGGGCAGTGTAATTCGGAATTCAAGCAGTGTGGCTAGTTGGCGCTGGGAACAGTGCAAGCAGTGCCCAACCAAACTTCCCGCTATCCTACTACTTCCCCCCAACACACTTTTTTGACGTTTTGAAAAGTTTTTAAAAAAATTTTATAACCCCTCTCGATGTTTGTAACGTATACAAGGAAGCATCATAAAGTATATATATACAGGATATAAAGTATGACCGTCTGTCTGTTTTTATGTTATGTCCTCCGTCAGTTTGAAAACTATCTTCACCAAACTTTGCCGTAAGTCTTTTAGTACATACACTCAGAGAAATAAATAGAGAATTTTATACTTGGATCAAGAGCTTTCGTACTCAATAGTTCGATAAGAGTGAAAATTCTCGATCCAAGAACGAAATTCTCGATCCAAGTATGAATGTTTAATCCCGTTTTTATTGATCCAAGAGCTCCCATTCTTGATCCAAATCGAGTACAAAAATTCTTGTGTAAAAAAAGCGGGGGGGGGGGGGGGGGAGGGATTATTTTTTTTTTATTTTATGTTTTTACTTTACTGCGACTCGAACTTGGGACCTCGAAAGACTGCACTCACTGACACTACCGCTTTGACAACAGCACCACGCCTATAATTCCTTGAGCATCGTCCAAATTTATAATATGTACTGACGTGGACCGCTCTTCACTCGAGTGTTTCTCCACACAACCATCTCCAAAAAAAAAAAAAAAAACGATACAGTGAGAGCGGGCTCATCGCTTTCTCTCAAATGTGCTTACTCTACTCTCTCAGTTTCTTTTCTTTACTCCCCTCGCCTAAAATCACCAAAAAGAACGAATTTTGCTCGATTTCAAGCGCGAAATTCTTAAAAATTAAAGAATGAATAAATTTTTTTTTTTCATTATTTTTTCGTACTTAAATTATTCGTTCTACTTTTTTCTGGGCGTATACGCTGCACATTTGTCGGAACCGGCTGGATCGGATGACTATAGCATATAGCTGTCATGATCGGTCGAAAATCTTTTTTGTTTCCTATGGAAACGCTCCCAAACAAAAATAGGTATTTAAAACTAAGAAATTATTTTGTATGTTTGTACGTACGTAAGTTTAATTTGTGCTTCATGTTTATACTAAATACAGACTCCCTGAGGAAGGCAATATAATTGCCGATACGCGTAGGAGAAAACTGAGACAAAAATGTTTGACTGCAGGAAGGGAAGACGGCCGGATAATAAAAACCCCAGTTAACACAGCAAGTAACCAACGATAAACGGCCCACAACAAATCTATACATTCGAATTTCTTAGCTTATCCATGTTTCCACTAAGTTTGGTCGAAATCTGGCATTTTTTATAGTAAAGCTGTCATAGAAAAGAATAGTCTGAAAAGTACTCAGTAGTTTATTTTTGTGCTAGGTGCTGCCGAAAGTAAGCCGTCAAGTCTTTATCCTAAAAGCGGGTAAGGCCTCTCATGTCAGACCCAACGACTTTCGACCAATCAGCTTATCATCTTTTTACCTCAAAACGTTGGAAAGATTGTTAGACGTCTATTTAAGAGAAACTAAAAGTCCATCCTTTCTATCTCCTGCGCAGCATACATTTAGTAAAGGCAAATCTATTGGAACAGCACTTCATTCCCTAGTCCCAAAAGTTGAGCAATCACTGGAGATTAAAAAGTACGCTCTGGCAGCATTTCTTAACATCAAGGGAGCAATTAATACGCCCTTCCTAGCGCAATCACATCTGTCCTGACCAGGGATTGATACCGGTACCGGAAACGGAACCGTTAACCGAAATAAACCGTTTCAAATCACGTACCGTAACCGATACAAATTTCTTTTTGATGACCGAATACAGTTTACTTAGTATTGGAATCGATAGAACCGGAACAAAACCGAAACATTGGTACCGGTACGGTTTCGGTTTTTTTTTTGTTCCTTTGCAGAGAACATAGTAATTTTCGTAAAATGTTTGTTACGCGAAGAAGGAATCATACGACGTCTTTATGCGATGCTAAATTTTCTTGTCATTTTTCTAAGAAGGCGTAAAACGTCTGTGGCAAAAGACTTCTTCCACATTTCTTAAATTTTGCGGACGCAAATAACGATATTCTTCTACATCGAAAAGGGTGGGACTCGGTTCGCGAAATGTTGTAGTACGCATTTTAGAACTGACTTGAGGTGACCAGCGTGACCGAATATGGTATTTTATATACTTTTTGGTATATAATCATATCTGATTTTGCTCAATTGTATATTTTTGGTATATTGGTATGTAATGGTATATTTGCTCGATTTTATGGTATTCCATGGTATTTTCTGTTTGGCCACACTTTTACAAATGCTATGTAATTCCATTTCGCAAGTCTTGTTAATTACACATATGTACAGGCTATGAGCAAACAAAAATATCGTGATGAGTGGGAGACCATCCCCGAAAACAAGAAATGGCTTAGCAGGAGCGCCAATAAAATGGATGCCTACTGTAAGGCATGCGAGTGTGATGTCATGAGCAGACTGGCGTCTATAAAACAACACGCGGCTACCCAGAAGCATAAAGAGAAAATTAACTCTTCTGTGGAAAGTCAAAGGTGAGTTCCTTATAGGCTTTTTTATATGTCATTATTAACTAATATTTTCTTTAGGTTGATGCGTTTTTCCAAGGCTCGGAACACACACTATCTGCCTCCGTGAAGAAGGCCGAATTAATGTTTGCTGCAGCGGTCGCTGAGCACAATATACCTATGCGTGCGATGGATCATTTAAGTGATGTTAAAAAAAATGCCTTTCCTGACAGCGCCATTGCTCAAGCGTTTAGGTGCAAACGCTCAAAAACAACTACACTGGCATATAACATACTTGCGCCTGTATTGAAGGAAAACTTGACAGAAAATTCTTGTTTACCATCGACTTGAAGGGAGAAAAAGCAGACGATCTTTTTGCCGTACTAAATGATGGATTGCAAAATAATGGCTTTAACATAAACAACATAATTGGATTCGCTGCAAATATCTCAAATGTGTTGTATGGTGAACGGAACAGCGTTATGTCTAGGATAAGAGCTGTAAACAAATCATGTTTTTTTGTTAAATGCGTTTGCCATTCGTCTGCTTTTGCATCTAGTTATGCTTGTAAGCAACTTCCTCGCAACTTGGAACAAACTATCAAAGAAGTGTATAACTATTTTGCAAAAAGTTCAAAGCGTCGACAGAAATTTAAAGAATTTCAAACATTTTTAAATTCTCCAGCTCACAATATTCTTAATCATTATGAAATTCGTTGGCTATCTTTTCAATCGTGCGTGTCACGCATATTAGAACAGTGGGATGCCCTCATCGCATTCTTTCAAGAGGAATGTGATATTGATAACAATTTATCAGCAGAATACATTCTCTTAAATTTGAGAAATCCAACTGTAAAACTTTATTTATTATTTCTTGACTATATAAACAAATTGAATATCATTTTTCAGACCAGTAAAAGCGTTGTTCACTATTTTTATAAAACAATGTCAGAATTTTATAAAAATATTTTAGCTTGTTATGCAGGGTGGGTCAAAAGAAGTCATCCGATGTTGTTTGGCTTTCATTTTTTTAAATAAAAACGTATATTCAGTTTTTTGATTATATTTATTTGAACCTTTAGAATTTTATTGATCATTTCGAGAAGATGATATCGGCCAAATGGGCGCCGTTACAATTGATTGCCATACGGGCTCGTTTTATGGCATTTTTCATCACTTCGGCAAGAACTTCGGGCTGCAGATTCTCGCACTCGTGTCGAATGTTGTCCTTGAGGGCTTCCAAGGTCTCGGGCTTGGTTACGTAAACACGGGATTTCAAAAAACCCCACAAAAAAAAGTCTGGAACGGTTAAATCGGGCGGAAATGAGGTGGAAATGAGCCTCATCGCTCATTATGATTTTGGTCGAAAAATCGATTATTCACTATTATTCCGCGTTCTTGGGGAGTATATCGATCCATGGCTTGTTCACTTGTATTCTACATCTGTCTAGTCCACAAATGTCAAAACAGATCTGACTTTGGCGGCTATTTGTAAAAAAAGAGCATCTTCCAATAGGGTGACTTCTTTTGACCCACTCTGTATTAAGGAGTGTTATCTTAAAAATACAGATATAAACGCGATAGATCCAACAAACGCTTTGCATTTCTTACAATTAAAAGATATGTATCTTGTAGTAAAGGTGGCAACCGAAGTTTCGATTTGTCCGGCGCAGTCACGCTGGAAGTGACCACAACTGAACTTCAAGCCGAATCTAGCGAATCTAGTTTTGGTTGATTTTTCGCTCGTTCAAGTAATAGAAAAGCGTGAGAAATCCCTTTCTGAGAACAATGTTTTTCTATGTGGCATATTTTTGGATCCAATGAATAACGTAATGCAAACTCCTGAGCAAACAAAATCTTGTATTACTCTTTTAACAAATATTTATGATCAGATTTCGTCGGTTATTCGTGAAACGTTTTCGAAACCATGAAAAACCATGAGAGTCATCCACAAAGTTCCCAGAATTATTGAGTGATTTCAAAAGTTGTACTTTCTGTAAAATTATATGATATGTGAAAATCGATTATAATTTTACTTTTGTACTGTCAAATTACTGAAACTTATATGTTTAATATTGTTTCTTTATATTACAAAGAAATAAAATGATATGGACTCATCTCAGAACTTACTTTTTACAATATTTAAAACATTTTTACTTATACCGGTACGTACCGGTATACCGAAATAAAAAACTGGGTACCGTATCTAAACCGAAACAAATAAAAAATCGAATTAGAACCTTTTACTGAAATATAATCCCTGGTCCTGACAGATCTGAAAGTACAGAAACCCCTAGTAGAGTTCACTCGACTCTTACTTACCAGTAGAGTAGTTAACTCACAATTGGGGAATGCCTGCGCTCGAAGATATGTGAATAGGGGCACTCCTCAGGGAGGTGTTTTTTCGCCGGTTCTATGGGTTTTAACGATAAACAAGCTGTTACGACTCATGGAAGAGCGACGACATACTATGCGGACGATGTCTTCATATTAAGCAGAGGCAAACCTTATGCAACTTAATGCAGGTAGCCGGGTGTGGCTCAGCGGTTAGTGTAGTTGAGTCGTTGTAGACGAAGTCTTTTTTGCCGTATAGAAATGCTTGAAGTTTGGAAGAGGAATAAGCAGAACAGGAATGCTCTGTTGGACTGGGCATTGAAAAAAGTCTACTTTCCAAAATAAATATAACCGACAAAAAATCGGAAATGCATGATTTTCAACATTTTGTCAAGAACGGACTTCAAAAATACAACAGACACATGGGTTGATTTGAAAAGACAAACATGAAATATATATCTACTAAAGGATATATAAAATTATAATAAATACAGATATGGCACAAGAAAAATAACACTGAAAATAAACTTGGTTGGCTCATGGGTTTTGACATTTGGAAAATCGGATAGCCTGAAGAAGAAAACTGTAACCAATTGCTCAGAAGAGAACGGTGCCTACGCTCTTCTACACGCATCATCAGTTTCTGCAAAAAGCTTGGAATAAGGATTTGTCGTTTATTTTGCAGCATTCGTTAAAACGCCAGATAAATCTCAGATAACGAACACTCGGGCACTTAACCCATTTTATGCCGCTCTGCACGAAGTTGTTTATCTAGAGGCGAAAGATACTTTTCTTGGGTAATTAGGACACAGTAAACACAAATCCGATGTCAAAAAAATTCTACCCATTATAAGGTTCATATCAACATTATGGCGGGAAATCTCTCCAACCAAATTCCAACCCAAAACCAACCGGTGTTAGAAATCTCTTTCGGTTGGTTTCAAACCTCTCGTATTTTGTTGGGAGATTTTGGCAAACCAACCAATACAGAAACCAGCCAATATATTAACCAACCAATAGCGAATTCACGAACCCACGCAATATATCACGTTTTTTGGAGTATGACCATAATCTTATACACACACCTTTCGAACTCGACTTTCGAACTAGACTTTCGAAGAAAACGAAATCTCTCGAAGTTCTGGGACACCGACGGATTTCTCTAGCGATTTGCAAACCAACCGAAGCCAAAATCTCTAGAGATTTCCAGGACACCCCCGTATAAGACACTTTTATAACTTGCGTTTCCTCCCTCGCAAAATCTTTCTGAACTGGAATATAATAGAAACAAATATGACGAACGAAAGAAAAACACATACGCAATGAAAATTTACCGTTTGTTGCGATTTTTATCACATCTTGGAAAAGTGCCGTTAATTTTGCGTTCAAGTCATAGAAATTTGCTAGCTTGCAGCTGTATCAGAATTATAAGACACATAACGAAAACTAAGGCTAGATTGTTAAAAACAACTCCACTTGTAATTTTTTTTGTTCACGATTGTAATTTAAGCAATCTATACATCTATATAAAAGTGAAAGTATGTTTGTATGTTTGTCCCTTATGGGCGTCTAAACCGCAGAACCGATCTTCACGAATTTTTCACAGTATGTTCATGTCGATCAGGAAAGTGTCATAGGCTATCTTATGTCTGTGAAATGGTCAAAAAATCGCGAAATTTGCAAAATTATACCGTTCATCCGATTGCAATGAAACTTTGGGGAATGGCTGAACGCTTACCAGGGAAGGTTTCTAAGTTGAAGAAATTTGCGGAAAATGGTCCAAAAACCGCGAAAATTACAAAATTTATGGTTTCGGTAGAGCTTTTTGGAATGTTTCGACACTTGCCCGGGAAGTTTTCTAAGTTGAAAAAATTTGCGTAAAACGGTCCAAAAACCGCGAAAATTGCAAAATTTACGTTTTCGCTAAAACTTTGAGAATGTGATCGACGCTTGCCCGGGAAGGTTTCCAAGTAGAAGAAACCGCGAAATTTGAAAAATGTTCGATTGTTATGAAACTTTGGAGAATGTTTGGACGCTTGCTCGCGAGGGATTCTGATTTGAAGAAATGTGCGGGAAATAGTCCAAAAAACCGCGAAAATTCAAAAACTATACCGTTCATCCGATTACCATGAAATTTTGGTCAAAAATCGCGAAATTTGCAAAATAACCTTATGAGTATTTATGAAAGCGCTTATATTATAATGCAGGCGTTGGTAAATGGAAGCTGTAGATTACACGGTCCAAAATATTGCGAAATTTGCAAGTTTTGGATTTGAGCCTGGATTATTGTGAAACAGACAGACGGCAATTGTAGATGGGTAAATAGGAGGAATAAACAAAACGGTCAAAAAAGTCACGGAATTTGCAAAGTATTCATGAGATTAGATTATAATGAAGATGGTTAAATAGAGAAAAAGATCGAACGGTCAAAAATGTTTATGGCGACTTGCTGCCAGCACTAGCCTGAATATAGACACTCTCACAAAAATCAGAAGGACCCGGGCGACGCCGGGTATTCAGCTAGTTTGTAATAAAATGGGTTGATCAACACTGCTTTGCGAGAAAGAAAAGGGCTTAATTCTTGCCTTTTCAAAGTCCGGCTTTAATATAAGCCAAATATCACGTGAAATCGGTCGCAGTCGCCCAGTTTTGCCAATTTTTTTAAGAATCCTGAAGACGTAGTACTGGACGAAAACCAGTGTTAAATGACCGTAGCAAGCGACACATTATTAACAAAGCGAGCTATTCAACCGCCTCATGCTCCCAGCTTGCTGCACTCAGCGCAAAAAATGTGTCCACTCTAACTTTCTGGAGAGTCTTAAATAAATCTGATCATATTGTGAGAGGTGTACTTAAAAAAATAGGGGAAGTGAACTTCGGCTCGGCCGAAGTTTTGTATAACCTTGCAGCTTCCATTGAAATACAAAATTCAAAAGTTCACATACTTTCTAACTAAGATGTCTACTTTTTGCCTTTTTTTTTTTACCAAACTTGGTGAAATCATGGAAAAGCATAATACACTGTTAATTACGAAATTTGGAGGCGATCCCATTTAAAACAAAAAAAGTTTTTCTCACTAGAACTAGTTTTTCTCCCCGATCGTTCCTATGGACTATATGCTATAGTCATCCGATCCGGCCGGTTCCGACAAATGTGCAGCGTATATGTACCAGAAGACTTCGTGCAAAGTTTGGTGAGGATAGCTTTAAAACTGACGGAGGAGATAGCATAGAAACAAACAGACGGACAGATGGACGGACGGACAGACGGACAAGGCTAACTGAACTCAGCTCGTTATGCTGATCAAGAATATATATACTTTATGTGGTCGGAGATGCTTCCTTCAATTCGTTACAAACATCCGCACAATTTTATAATACCCTCTGCAAGGGTAGTCCAAGGAGCTAAAAATATTCTAGCCCATATAATTTGTATATTTTGACGTTATAGACGTAAAAAATCGATTAATGCATTGTAGAAAATATAGACCACACTAAAAAAACTTAAAAATAGGGGAAAGTTAACTTCGGCTCGGCCGAAGTTTTGTATACCCTTGCAGCTTCCATTGAAAACAAAAAAGTTTTTCTAACTAAGACTACTATTTGGACCTTACTTTTCTATGGGATCTTTACTATATAGATGACTGACTTCGACCAAACTTGGTGAAATCATGGAAAAGCATAATACACTGTTAATTACGAAATTTGAAGGCGACCCCATTTAAAACAAAAAAGTTTTTCTCACCAGAACTTCTTTTTCGACCGATCATTCATACTGCAGCTAAATGCTATAGTCATCCGATCCGATTGTGTAAAAGTATATAAAATAAGTGTATGCCAATGATAAGGACGATTTCATTAAAAACAAAAAAGTTTTTCTCACTAGAACTAGTTTTTTGACCGATCGTTCCTATGGGAGCTATATGCTATAGTCATCCGATTTCGATCAAACTTAGTGAAATCATGGAAAAGGATAGTAAAGGATAGTGTTCCCGCCCCACAATAATCCCTTAAAAGCAACTTTTGATCCTAATAGCCTCAACATAGACGCAATAATTCAATTTCTCCAAACTACAAACTTAATCAACTTATTATAAACTTCTAACTTAATTTCCCCAATTTTCTTCTATCACTCACTCTTTTAATAACAATAAGCACTAGTATTTAATTTTGTAAATAATAGTATTCTCAATTCAGTGTTCCATCCATGATATGTAAATATAAATTAATAAGCTTAAGGTCCTGTAGCTATAGCTTTAAACAATGTGCGTTCACAATTTTACATTGTCCTCGAACATATTATAAATAAATAAATAAAATAAATGGACCTTACTTTTCTTTGGGATCTATACTATATAGATGTCTGATTTCAACCAAACTACACTGTTAATTACGAAATTTGGAGGCGATTCCATTTAAAACAAAAAAGTTTTTCTCACTAGAACTTCTTTTTCGACCGTTCATTCATACTGCAGCTATATGCTATAGTCATCCGATTTCGACCAAACTATGTAGAATTGTGTAAAAGTATATAAAATAAGTGTATGCCAATGATAAGGACGTTTTCATTAAAAACAAAAAAGTTTTCCTCACTCGAACTAGTTTTTCGACCGATCGTTCCTATGGGAGCTATATGCTATAGTCGTTCGATTTTGACCAAATTTTGAAGAATTGTGTAAAAGTATATAAAATAAATGTATGTCAATTATAAGGACGTTTTCATTAAAAACAAAAAAGTTTTTCTCACTAGAACTAGTTTTTCAACCGATAGGAGGAGATAGCATAGAAACAGACGGACAGATGGACAGAAGGACAAAAGGAGAGACGGATAGACGGACGGACAGACGGACAGGGCTAAATCAACTCAGCTCGTCATGCTGATCAAGAATATATATACTTTATATGGTCGGAGATGCTTCCTTCTATGCGTTACAAACATCCGGACAATTTTATAATACCCTCTGCAAGGGTACACAAATTAAAGAAAAACGATGCTCCTACAGTGATTTGAACACTCGACCTCAACGTTCTAGAGAAATAACAGCCCTTCACTGAGCCTGCATCAGAAATGCTGCATCGAAATACCTGCATCGGAAAGTCGTCCCAAAATGCCATGCGGGATTGGGCTTCAGTTTATAATATGATTTAGAGGCATGGACAGAAACGCGTAATTGGTGGTGATGGCTGAGACGGCGGTGTCAGCGATTGTTGCAGTCTTCGAGGTCCAAGTTCGAATCCCAGTAAGGGTAAGTAAAAAATTGTAAGTGGTATTTATAAATCAATCTCACACAGTAAATGGGGGGAGTGTTGTAGTAGTGGGGTTGTGTGTGTGAAAGCGCTTAATGCTTATGTTACAATGCAGGCGTTGGTAAATGGAAGCTGTAGATAACATGGTCCAAAATATTGCGAAATTTGCTGATTTTTGATTTGAGCCTGGACTATTGTGAAGATTTGATAGACGGCAATTTTAGACGGGTAAATAGGATGTATAAACCAAACGGTCAAAAAATTCACGAAATATGCAAAATAATTGCAGGGATGCAAACCGATCGGAAATAAGGACTGGTTCACTGCAGTGGTTCGAGCAGCTTTCAAAACTCCGGTTCCGTTTATTACATGGTTTTTGGTGGTAACTGAACCGCGTTTTCGATTCAGTGGCTCACTAGTAATTATACCCGTTACTCGTAGAGTAAAAAGGCTATACTTAAGTCCAGCAAATGAAAGTAACACGCAGAAGGCAGCATCTCCGACCCCTTAATATTCTTGATTAACATCAATTGCAGAGTCGATATAGCCATGTCCATCTGTCCGCCGGTCCGTCCGTCTGTATGAACATCTAGATCTCAGAGACTAGGAGAGCTAGAGCAACCAAATTTTGTATGTCCCAGAAATCTCTTCCACCCAGATTCCAACCCACAACCAATTCTCGGTGTCCTTGAAATCTCTTTCGGTTGGTTTCAAACCTCTCGTATTTTGTAAGGAGATTATGGCAAACCAACCAATACACAAACCAACCAAAAGCGACTTCACGAACCTTTGCAATTTAGCACTGATTTTGTAGTAGGACCATAATCTTATACACACACCTTTTAATTATTCTTTTGAAGAAAACGAATTCGAAGTTCTGGGGCACCGACGGATTTTTCGAGCGATTTGCAAACCAACCGAAGCCAAAATCTCTAGAAATCTCCAGGACACCACCGCTTTTAATAATATTGCAAGATATATATATGATAGTACTCGTTCAGTCCGAATATTGGACGTTTCAGTCAACATATTTAATATTCCATTACAATCTTGGATAACACTCAGAGCACTGATACTTCTTCACAGGATTATATATACAAATGAGCCGTCGTATCTTTTTGAAATGTTAAGCTTTTGCGCTTCAAGAAGGACGTGTAACTTAGTGTGCTTACGTTACAATCTTTCCTACTCAGAAAAACAATTTTTTTTCACTATTCGCAGTTGAAATCAACTGCCCCATAGTTTGAAGTCCATAACTAGTGCCACGCAGTTTAAAATACAATTTGAATCTCATCTTAAAACTGAAATACAAAACATCAGAAAGAAGAAGCATACAAAAAAAGAGAATATTAAAAATGAATGTTTAATTCAGGGATGCAAGCCGGTTTTGAACCGAACCGGTTCGAGCCCGGAATTCCGACTTTTGCTTTGCTGTGAACCGAACCTTGAACCGATCCTCTTTAAAAATAAAAGCTGAACCTGAACCTGTTCCGAACCTAAAATTAGGATTCGGTGCAACAAAAATTATTGTACATATGGGCAGCTTTGGATACTCAGACAGGCTGTTTCGATTAATTCCCATTTATCTCATCCGAATTGATGATTACACAGTTCAACAAATATTGGGTCATTACTGGCTCTCGAATGAAATTGTAACCGTTCGACAGAGATTTCCAAGCTGAATACGAGCAAATTTTCAGAATTTCTCTAGCACGTCAAGTTCTTGTGAAATCAATGGTTGTTAAAGATGTAAAAAGTGCCTATAATAACACTATTCAAAAATTTATTAAAAAGCAGTCATTAATACCGGAACCGGAACCAAGACACATTTTTTTTTGAGAACCGAATACCGTTTACCGTTATTATTTTAACCGATCGAACCGGATCGAACCCGAAACGTTGGTGCCGGTACTGTTTCGGTTTTTATTCTTTGTACCAGAGGTACAAAGAGCAGGAGAAGGCAACTCCGACCCTATAAAGTATATATATTATTGATCAGCTTCAACAGCCGAGTCGATCTAGCCATGTCCGTCTGTCCGTCCGTCTGTCTGTCTGTCTGTCCGTATGAACCAACAGATCTTAGAGATGGTAAGAGATAGAGGTTTGACTTGTATGGGACATATGCTTCTTATACTTGCAGTCAGATCAAGCCACGCCCCATCCCGCCACCAAAAATTGGAAAAAACGTCATATCTCCCACAGTTTTATAGATAGAAGGTTCGTTCCTTCTGGACATATTTAGTAATTAGATTTATGTATCAGTCAAAGGAATGGTAAAGATCGGATGAACGGTTGTCGAGTAACAAGGAAAACAAATAATTATGGGCAGCACCAGTCGCAACGGTGATGGGCAGGACTTCACAGATACGAGTACAGAGTATGTTATAGTCGGGCTTGACCGACTTTCTTTCTTCTTTAATTTTGCTTCTACTGACGCTTCTGATTCTTTAAAAATCAGAAGCAACATTTCGCTTTCGACTTATGAGAATTCTTCCACCTGCTGCTTCTGATTGTTTCAAAATCAAAAGCAACATTTCGCTTTCGACTTATAAGAATTGCTTTCGCCTGCTGCTTCTGATTATATCAAAAGCAAAATCAAAATCAATGCATTGAAAAATATCATGTTTTTAAAAACGGTTTCAGAGTTGCGATTTTATTGCAACAACCAATTGTTTTACATTTTTGCAGCGAGCGTTAGAAGCATCGGTGGTGCTATGTGGTGAGTGCTTGTTTCTTTACCCGTGGGTTGTGTATTCGAGTCGTTTTATCGTTTGTGTAAAGAAAAGGGTTTTGTTTTATTTTCATCACTGACCGGTTTCCCGTTTTGTTTTTCTGATAATGGTGTGACTCCCGGAAAGCTGTGAACCAGCAACACACATTTTGTTAGAAGATCCTAACTTGGAGGCCGAGAACTTTTTGAACAGCCCTCGCACTCACACATGTTTAATTTTATATTGTTTTTTATGAATTGTGCAACCAATCACAAAACACCACAACCACAAAATCTTTTCCCGATTTTTTTCCACAATTTTTAAAAAAACATGTACAATTTAGTCGTCTAGACCAGAAGAGGGCCTATAACAACATATAGTAAACATACAAAAGCAAACAAAAAAAATTGTAAGAAAAACCAATTAAACAAAAAAAGGGTTACACGTCTCTTCAACACACATACAATTTCACCCAACACACGAATTCATCACAAAACAAAATTAGCACAAGCAATTTCAACACATGCATATTCAGCACTCTTCAATCTTAGCACCAAACAATTTTATCACATTCAAATTCAACACATGTCAATTCAACACACGTCAAATATAACACAAAGAAATTCATCACAATTCAATTTTAACAAAAGTCTCAGTGGCTAGAGTGCGGGAACGCTGTGCATGAGGTTGTGGGTTCGATCCCGCCTCGGAACATCTAATGAAAAGTTTTTTTTTCTTTAAATAAAACTTTAACACCCGGCCACACCTTTTTGCTGTTGGCGCCAGCATTGCAGTAATTAGCCATGAAAAGCTTCTCAAACTGCCGTTCCGATTCGGCGTTAAACTGTAGGTCCCTTTCTCTTGTGCTAAAATTAGAAGCGCACAAGCCAAGAGATTGAGAGAGGCTCGGCTTTGGCCCTTTGGGGCTGTGTCATCTTGACAAGCTAATTTTACTTTTACTTACAATTTAGCAGAGGGTCAATTTCATCAAATTACTATTTAAACACTAATACAAAATTAGTTCAATCAGAGTTCTTTAATTCAAATAATGACCTTTTAGTACCCTTTATTGAGAATTTTTCATCTACTTGGATTGGACGTAAGCTAAGAAATGGGCACTCTCAAGATTCAAAATTTACAATTAATTTTTGAAACTGCAGTGAGGTTGTAATACAGGACACACCTCGGACCAACAACTGCGTTGGAGGCTGGCACAATTCCATCAATGGAAAAATTCAAGTCAAATCCAAATTCATTGAGTCTCTCAAAAAGATACAAACACCACTGATGCATTTCTGAATCAGCATTCAGCAATGTCTTGACTACAGTGCCTGGCAGAAAAATGTTGTGTCCAGTTACCAGCCGAATTGTGACATAATAGACTATTTAAAAAGTGTTGCAAAAAATTTAAAATATTAAAACATTTCATTGATGAATTTGTCTTGTGTTGTTGTTGGTTTTCAAGTTTACATTGAAAAACTTTTGCCTCCGCATCGTTTTTCCAGAGTTGCAAACAAAATTTTTGGGTTCTTAAAAATCGCGCGATTTTTTAAAAAAAATTTTCCTGCGCGCCCAAAGACACATAATAACACCACGATTTCCAGAGTACACCTTTGAATACACCTTTGAGTACACCTAAGTTTTTTCTTTGCAGTTTGCAGCTATGGAGATTCACAGCTGGCATAAACGTTGGTTTCGATTATTAAAAATGGAGCGCTAAGTTCACAAGTCAATAACGCATTATCATTGTGACAACCGCCAAAGTTGTGATCTTAAACATGCTCTCGCATTGGGTTATCACTTACTTTCCTCGTAGCTTTCATTATTTTACATTGACGGGTGTTAAATTTGTAAGTGATGAATTTTTGTGATGAAATGACGTGTGTTGAATTAACGCGCTAACTTTTATTTTGAACCGAAGTGAAATTGAGTTGCGCTGACAAGAAAATTTTTAAATATTCGCTTAGTTTCATCCATATTTGCCGTTAGGCATTGTGAACGAGTAAGAGGTCCACGATAAAAAAAAATCGTAATTTGAAGTAAACACTTTCACTTATATTATGTCAAGTAGCTTCCAACTTTATTTTAAAGCATTCGATTCTCCGTCTTGAAGGTCAAAAGTTCACTCTTAATCAATTTGTTAGAGTTGAAGTTGTTGTGTGTAAAATTGACGAATGATTAAATTGAACTGTGTTAAAATTGGTTGTGTAAAACTTGTATTGTGTTAAGATTGTAATGTGTTTAAGTTCCTAGTGTTACATTTGTGTTGTGTTGAATTGACATGTGTATAACTGTCGTGTGTTGAAATTGTTTTGTGTTGAAATTACTTGTGTTTAATCGACGTGTTAAAATTGTTTTGTGTTAAACAGACATGGAACCAAAAAAAGGACCAAAAACATTAAAAAACAAGGAAGAAAGTCGGTCAAGCCCGACTATATTATACTCTGTACCAGTTGGGGTCGCCGCTCGCATTTGCTCCCGATTATATTATATAAAATCGGTATCCAGGGAACACCACGAGGAGGCCATTGCAATAGCAATGGGGTCAATATATGAATAAAGACCTACGAGTCGACTTGAGTTGCTTAAATACTTATCATTTAAGGTGCTGTTACATACTTTTGCACAAACTTATTATGCTCTATGTATCTTTTTTACAGAGTATAATTAGAAGAGAGAGAGGATTGGCACGCGCCGCAGACAAAAAAAAACCTTTGCATTTGCCAGAGCTAGAGATGGGCGTACATCGAAAACTACGCGGGACTCCGGAATGACCAGAATGACTTAACATCATTGTGATTGCTTGATATTATGTTAGAATTAAGGAACTAGACTATTTTTATATTATTTGCAATTTAAACAATCCTCGTCTTAGTAGTCAGATTGGTATCGGGCGATATATTTGTCCCGCGACCACTCTAATTTCTCTCTCAATATTGTGTATGTGGGAAAGGGAAGGGGAAAATGAGAGCGTCCCAGTTAGCTGCAAGAATCCAATTGCATTTAATGAGTTAGCCATAGCTGTGAGGTTTTTGTATAGGATTTCGTTGTTGGAATTACTTAGACAATATATTTGCAGGTTTAATTCATTTAAAAGGTGGAATTTTTGGCGGGGCGGGGTCATCACACCCACAACGATCCAATATGAATCGTTAAATAAAAATTTGTCATAAAATATTGTTGGCTATCACTTTGCTGTGTCTACACACATCTACACACATATGTATGCACACATATGTAGGGGCACACAACTAATTTATATAATACCAAAAAATGGTCCTTCTTATGTGATAGGTAGTTTTAGTTATAATAATAAACATGGAATATAAGAAAAGGGTTGATATGTATGGCACATATGCTTCTTATACTTGCATGCAGATTAAGTTTATTTTCAATTTTTGCGACGCCCCCACCCGCCCCGCAAATTGGAAAAATTCGTCATATCTCCCACAGTTTTATAGAAAGAAGGTTCGTTCTTTCTGGACATATTTAGTAATCAGGATTATTTATCGATCCGCTAAGGGAATGGATAGTACTATCGAGGTATTGAATATTTGGTTTCTTGTCACACTATCGATGGTAATTTTGCACTATCGATTGTGGCCCTCCATTATTTCATTCTTCGGCATTCATCGCTAGGCGTTGAGAAAGCAGATTGCTTGTAAAACTAGATATATTATACAAATGAATAGTTAGCATAATCCAATACCTCTTTAAAAATCGTGTGCTTTCTTTGAGGCTATTTACACTAGGAGTGCGATATGCGTTAATAGCTAACAACTAGCTTTTTTTCCATACAAAAAAAAGTTGATAGTTGGCTATTAACGCATAACGCACTTCTAGTGTATATGCTGTTTTTGTGTGCCTGCCACATCAACAGAATCTGAAAGAATGTTCATCAAAGTTGAAAGCAATAGACGGGCTTTATTAAAAGCCAAAACTGTGGACAAGATCCTAACTATCAACAAATTTTTGAAATTAAAAGATCTCAATGAATAACAACACTAGGCAACAAAGTCCTCTATATTGACGGATTGATGGTGATTCTAGATCATTTTCGTGTGCTTAACTCGAGTCTGTTTTCGGAAATGGTTCATCTCTTCTAGATTTTTGGTAATTTGTGCTTAAAGTTGCTTAAAATGCCAATTTTGGACATTTTTAGGAACGATTTATGGGAAACCTTGAATATTGTCTTAACCCTCTTTAATATTAACGAAAAGTAATATTTCTTAGCTTTAAAACAAATTATCCCAAATAAGTCTTAGATTTTTTTAAGCGAGATGTAGCATTTCGAATACAAGCACTTAAAATGACCAGTAATTTTAACGCCTTTGGGTATGAAATCGAGGTATTTAAATATTTTCATAGGAATTCAATACAAAGGACTATCCAAAAATAGTGATTTTGCGTAGCATATTTTTGGGCAGAAGACGTTATAAGAGCTTGTGCACATGTAAGCAAAATGGTATATGTTCGCTTAAAAAATCGCAGAAATTCTATTTCTATAGTTTGTTTTAATAGTTTGTTTTAAGCCTAAGAAGTAAGACGTTAGTATAATATCAAAGAGTGATAAAACAATAGTATAGGCTCCACACAAAACGTGCATAAAAAGGTGGAAAAAAATATTAAGCCTAAATAAGCTTAAATTACCTAAAATCTTGGCGTGAGTAGCATTTAAATCAGCTTATGTTTTTATGCCTTTATGTTTTTAATTAAAGTTCCTTTCTTAAATTTCTGTTTTTCGTTCATTTAATTGAAATTAGAGAAACCAATACTATCGATAGTATCGACTTTTTGTCTACAAACTATCGATAATATGGAAAGGCGTCACTATCGATAGTTTTGCAGCTCTACTTCACAGATACAGAGTATGTTATAGTCGGGCTTGATCGACTTTCTTTCTTTTTTTTGTGTGGAGAATTTAACATCATACTGGTACCCACTTATTCGATAGTTTATGGCGTACATTTACCGAGAAAAGAGAAAAAGTTCAAAAAGTTGTTTTTTTAATGGACGCGACGGAGCTCCAAAGTTTTGGATATTACTCATACGCAGTGTTGCCTTTCAACTTTATACAGTTTTGTAGTTGGCGCTGATTTCTAACAAAATGTTTCTGTACTTTTAAAAGGTTAATCTGATTTACACCATAGGGGAAGGTATATCAAATGAAATGATTCATACTCTTAACGTCACAATTTTATATTGAAACCCTTGAGGCTTTGCATATATCAATTGAGGCCCAATATCTATCTATTCTGAAAAGCACAACAAGATCGGACAAAAACACCGAAGTTATATACGAATCAGTTTTGCTTGTCGGAGAGAGTGGGGTCTTGCATTGTCATTTTCCGCATGCGCGCGTGCCTGTGTGTGTATGATAGTGTGTGTATGTAAAGGAAAACACACGAATTCAATGGAGAAGGGTATTTTGGAGTCGGGGCACTCGACCTCAGCTCCTTTACTTTATTTATTCTTAAGACTTTAATTTCCGACAGGTTTCATAACGGTCCAGAGGATATCGAAATACCTTGCCACACTAAGAAACAAATCGTTTAAAGTCTACCGAAATCAAGCCCATTCGTTGACAAAAGTTGTGTAATCCCTCTTTTTCTTAAATCATAAACAGTGATTGTCATGCTATGAACTTATTGTGCGAACTTTTTGATTGTCTTGGGCATGTTTTAGGACCATCTTTTACTTGCTTTAATAAAATAAGAATAAATTAAAATTAAATTTACGTTCCTTGCCTGGGAATTGAACTCGCGACCTCGCACTCTCAATCTTAACAGGAAAGTCGGCATCTCAACACTGTCGACATCGAGACCATAAGAAAATTGGGAAATAGAAATAGAAATTGATTTGCAAGACTTTTAAAAATTGAGAATTCGACCCTTGTTGCACCCTTGTTGGAATTTCGATGTAGAATTCGGGGCGTATTCGTAATTTTTAGAGCAAACTTTATGGCCTCGTCGCGCCCATTAATACGTTTTTTATACCCTTGCAGAGGGTATTATAAAATTGTGCGGATGTTTGTAACGCATTGAAGGAAGCATCTCCGATCACATAAAGTATATATATTCTTGATCAGCATGACGAGCTGAGTTAATTTAGCCCTGTCCGTCTGTTCGTCCGTCCGTCTGTCTGTTTCTATGCAATCTCCTCCGTCAGTCTTAAAGCTATCCTCACCAAGCTTTGTACGAAGTCTTTTGGTACATATAAGCTGCACATTTGTCGGAACCGGCCGGATCGGATGACTATACCATATAGCTGCCATAGGAACGATCGGTCAAAAAACTAGTTTTAGTGAGAAAAACTTTTTGTTTTTAATGGAAACGCCTTCAAAGTACGTATTTCTTAGTTTACTATCCTTTCCCATGATTTAACTAAGTTTGGTCGAAATCGGATGACTATAGCATATAGCTGCCATATGAACGATCGGTCGAAAAACTAGTTCTAGTGAGAAAAACTTTTTTGTTTTTAATGAAAACGTCCTTATCATTGGCATACACTTATTTTATATACTTTTACACAATTCTGCAAAGTTTGGTCGAAATCGGATGACTATAACATATTGCTCCCATAGGAACGATCGGTCGAAAAACTAGTTTTTGTGAGAAAAACTTTTTTGTTTTTAATGAAAACGTCCTTTTTTTTGGCATATTCTTATTTTATATACTTTAACACATTTCTACAAAGTTTTATCAAAATCGGATAACTATAGCATATAGCTGCAGTATGAATGATCGGTCGAAAAATAAGTTCTTGTGAGAAAAACTTTTTAGTTTTAAATGGGATCGCCTCCAAATTTCGTAATTAACAGTGTTTTATGCTTTTCCAAGATTTCACCCAGTTTTGTGTGTTCAAAAAGTAACGCAAATTTTGTGTTTTTTTTTAAATTTTTTATATATTCATGAATATCTATTTTGTCCCCTTCAAAGTAATCCCCATGAGATATTATATACTTGTGCCAACGTTTTTCCAATCTTCGAAGCACTTCAAAAAATCATTTTTTTATCTTGCTCAGCTCCGCCTTCGATGCCGTCTTTATCTCGTCAAGCGTAGCGTAATGTCGTCCTTTTCATGGGCCTCTTCAGTTTAGGGAACAAAAAAAAGTCACAGGGGGCCAGATCTGGGGAATACGGTGGCTGCGGCATCATTAGTGTGTTGTTTTTGGCCAAAAAGTCGCGCACAAGCAACGATGTGTGAGCAGGGGCGTTATCGTGGTGCAAAAGCCAATTTTTGTTCTTCCACAAATCCGGGCGTTTCTGGCGGATTGCTTCGCGCAAATTGCGCATAACTTGCAGGTAATATTCCTTATTGACCGTTCTTCCCTGTGGCAAGAGCTCATGATGCACCACGCCCCTGCAATCGAAGAAAACTGTCAGCAAAACTTTCACATTCGACCGAACTTGGCGCGCTTTTTTCGGTCTTTGTTCGTGCGGCAGCTTCCATTGAGATGATTTCCACGTCATAACCATAAACCCACGATTCGTCACCAGTTATGATCCTCTGGAGCAAATTTGGGTCGTCGCGGACAGAGTTTAACACCTCATTAGCAATGTTCATGCGATGCTGTTTTTGGTCGCAATTGAGCAATTTTGGTACGAGTTTCGCGGCTACCGGCTCATGCCCAAATCATTGATAAAAATCGAATGGCACGAGCCAATCGATATGTTTAGGTCCTCAGCAACTTCTCTAACGGTGATTCGACGATTGGCCAATACCATTTTCTCCACTTCATTAATTTTTTCGTCTGTAGTTGAAGTGCTCGGGCTTCCGGCACGCTCTTCGTCGTTCACATCTTCTCGGCCTTCTGAGAACATTTTGTACCACCGATAAACGTTGCTTCGGTCCATGGTAGCTTCTCCGTATGCCACAGTCAACATTCGGAATGCATCCGCGCACTTAATTTCGTTTTTCACACAAAATTTGATACAGGTTCTTTGATCCATTTTTTTGAATAGGTAAAAATCGAAGACGATCCAAAACACGTGCAAGCAAATCAGCTGTCAACAATTAAGTGAACATTCAAAATTCCCGAGCTTGTCGGCATAAGTGAGAGACATGAGTACCAACATAACGCCACAAAAAAAATCTAAATTCGAATATACGTAACCCGCGAAAATTCAAAATTCGCGATACTTTTTGAACGATACTCGTATATACTATAGTATAGATCCCATAGAAAAGTAAGGTCCAAAAAGTAGTCTTAGAAAAACTTTTTTGTTTTCAATGGAAGCTGCAAACAAAAACTTCGGCCGAGCCGAAGTTAACTTTCCCCTATTTTTTTTATTCTTTTGAAATTTTTTTTATCCATAATACAAAATTAACCTTTTTAGAGGGTGGCGTTACTAAATTTCAATTTGGCCCTTAAAAAAGGACCCTAATGACCATTGCTCGAATGCAGTTATACTGTATTTTGGTGAGACAATTGTCCAGAAAAAAGGCTAAGGGGTCATCTTCAGTTAAAGGAATCCGTTTTTAAGTCCCCGAGTGTTCGTTATCTGAGATTTATCTGGCGTTTTTAACGAATGCTGCAAAATTAACGACAAATCCTTATTCCTAGCTTTTTTGCAGTAACTGATGATGCGTGTAGAAGAGCGTAGGCACCGTTCTCTTCTGAGAAATTGGTAACAATTTTCTTCATCAGGCTCGATTTTCCATATGTCAAAAGTAGCCGACCAAGTTTATTTTCAGTGTTATTTTTCTGAGCCATATCTGTATTTATTATAATTTATATATCCTTTAGTAGATATATATTTTATGTTTGTTTTTTTCAAATCAACCCATGTGTCTGTTGTATTTTTGAAGTCCGTTTTTGACAGAAATGTTGAAAATCATGCATTTCCGATTTTTTGTCGGTAATATTTAATTGGGAAGGTAGACTTTTTCAATACCCAGTAAAACAGAGCATTCCTTTTTGCTTATTCCTCTTCCAAACTTCAAGCATTTCTATATGGCAAAAAAGACTTCGTCTGCAACTCAACTCAACTACACTAGCCGCTGAGCCACATCCGGCTACCTGCATTAAGTTGCATAAAGTTTGTGGAAATTTGCCCATGCTTAATATGAAGACATCGTCCGCATACACAATCACAGTATGTCGTCGCTCTTCCACGAGTCGTCCACAGCTCGTTTATCGTTAAAACCCATAGAATCGGCGAAAGAACACCTCCCTGAGGAGTGCCCCTATTCACATAAGTATCTTCGAGCGCAGGCATTCCCCAATTGAGAGTTAACTACTCTACTGGTAAGTAAGAGTCGAGTGAACTCTACTAGGGATCTCTGTACTTTCAGATCTGTCGGGACCAGGGATTAATATTGAAACGATTTTCGGTTCCGGTACAGGTTCCGGTACGACCCGAAATTAATGTTTCAGTAAAAGGTTCTAATTCGATTTTTTATTTGTTTCGGTTTCGATACGGTACTTCTGGTCACCTCACCTCAGTTCTAAAATGCGTACTACAATATT
Source organism: Lordiphosa collinella (assembly GCA_018904265.1). Lineage (NCBI taxonomy): Eukaryota > Metazoa > Arthropoda > Insecta > Diptera > Drosophilidae > Lordiphosa > Lordiphosa collinella. Next base: position 27,037 of record JAEIFV010001375.1, read on the forward strand.
TCGCGAACTGAATCCCACACTTTCCGATGTAGAAGAATATCGTTATCTAAAATGTTGAAGATGTCTTTTGCCAAAGACGTTTTACGCCTTCTTAGAAAAGTGACAAGAAGAATTGGCATCGCGTAAAAACCATCTTATGATTCCTTCTTCGCGAAACAATCATTTTACGAAAATTACGATGTGCTCTGCAGAGGTAAAAAAAAAACCGAATCCGTACCGGTATCAATGTTTCCCATTTGTTCCACTTCTATCGGTTCCAATAATTACGGTAAACTATATTCGGTTCTCAAAAAAAATTGTATCGGTTTCGGTACGCGATTTAAAACGGTTTATTTCGGTTAACGGTTCCGTTTCCGGTACCGGTATACATCCCTGGTCAGGACAGATGTGATTGCGCTAGGAAGGGCGTATTAAATGCTCCTTTGATGTCAAGAAATGCCGCCAGAGCGTACTCTTTAATCTCCAGTGATTGCTCTACTTTTGGGACTAGGGAATGAAGTGCTATTTCAAAAGATTTGCCTTTACTAAATGCATGCTGCGCAGTAGATAGAAAGGATGGACTTATAGTTTCTCTTAAATAGACGTCTAACAATCTTTCCAACGCTTTAAGGCGAAAAGATGATAAGCTGATTGGTCGAAAGTCGTTGGGTCTGATTTGAGAGGCCTTACCCGCTTTCAGGATAAAGACTTGACAGGCTTACTTTCGGCAGCACCTAGCACAAAAAAAACTACTGAGTACTTTTCAGACTCAACTTTTCTATGACAGATATCTATCTCTTTGTGCTGACTGACTGACTGATTGGCAATCATCGCACAGCGTAAACGGTCAGAGCTAGAGGGCTGTAATTTGGACGGGAGTTTCCTTATGTGGTGAAAGTGTGTACTAAGACGGGGTTTGGGAAAATTCCACCCGGAAAAGCCGGAAAAGTTTGAATGGGGAAAATTTTATTTTTCATCCGATTGTCTTGAAATTCGGTTTGTAAGCATAGTATGCGAAATAAATGGACACGTATTTTTCCGATTTCGGAAAATAAGCCCACAATGAAAATTCTCGGGAAATTCGATTCGTAAAAATCTATTTTTCATCCGATTGACTTGAAATTCGGTTTGTGAGGACAGTAAGTAAAATAAACTGAAATGCGATTCTCCGGAGTTGGAAAATTTGACCGTGGGGTCGGAAAATTCCCGGAAAAGCGTCGGAAAAATTTGTAAGCACAATTTTTTTTTTCATCCATTTGATTTAAAACTGGGTAAGTAAGCGAAGTATACGAAATAATTGGACACCTATTTTCCCGATTTCGGAAAATCTGCCCGCAAGGAAAATTCCCTGGAAATTCGAAATGAAAAAATCTAATTTCCATCCGATTGACTTGAAATTCGGTTTGTAAGGATAGTCAGTGAAATTAAATGATATGTAATTTTCTGATGGAAAATTTGACCTTAGGGTCGGAAAACTCTTGGAAAACTCTGCAGACAAAAACCGATTTTCATTCGATGCGCTTTAAACTTGATTTGTAAGGATAGTATAATGTCCGGTTCTCACTACAGCACATTCTTGTATTCCTGCATTCTTGTGTCGGATGCAAACTTACATGCCATACAAAAATCATAGGGGCTAGTGGTGGCAAACAAGTAGCATCCAAATTGAATGCTTTTGCATCCGTGACTTTTCGTGTAGTGACTAGACAGGGAATCGATAATTTTGCCTATCGTAAAGGAATCGTTACAAGTGCTACCACTAACAAAAACAAAAAAAAACTTAAAAAATTTTAGCGCAAAAAAAATAAGCATGTAAGGTTAATTTTGTTTCAGTTTAAGTGCATGACAAGATTGGGAATTTTGTAGCAACAGGAGACACCAGACTCCGAGGGACGAGGAAAAATTAGAGAATGTTCGGACCGACTCCTGTGAGACCAAAATTGATTAAATGACCCGAAAATACAGGTATGCTAACAAAAGAATCTAATAAATGTCTGAACTACAACTATGTCTCAAAGGTTGGTGCGGGGATAAGTTGGACCATTAGGCGGCAGCCCGTCCACCTGGGAGCACTGCATCTGGTATTTGACGTCGAGGAGCGTAAGTTGGATGTCATGGAGCGTATGATGGAGGAGTCAGTGAAATACCACAGCCGTGTGATGGCTCACTTCGCGAAGAGGGAGGAAAGAGAGAGAAAATGCCAAAAATAGAGAAATTTAAGAATAATAATAATTAGAAGATGAAAGAAAAGATTAAGAGATGCTCGGCTTTGTCCCTTTAGGCTGCTGTTTAGGACCAAATATTTTTTAAAATTAAGTTTAAATAAAGAGCTTTGTGACAAAATACAAGAAAAAACTGTGAAAATAAAATTCTAGAAAATTTGATTTCCCGCCTATTGACTTTTCATATGGTAAACATTTGAATTATTATTTAATTGCTAAGAAGTGAAAAAAATAATTAACTTCTTACAAATTCCTCAATTGAAATCAAATTCAGTTGCTGATTGCCAGCTCGTGATATCCATCACTTACAATAACATTCCCACGTCTCTCTCCAAAGCTACTAATAGAAATCGATCATAAAAGCCCATTTTATTTGCTTCAACTTATTTTTTCACAATGTCAACAAATCCCAATCGTGATGTCGATGACAAAATCACGGCGGTGAGACCCTAGCATAAAACAAGTAAGGGAGCTGTAGTCGAGTGCCCCGACTACAAAATACCCTGTTCCCTTGACTTCTTGTGTTTTCATACACATACATACACACTCACACAAACACACTTATACTCTAAAATACGCACACACGCACGCGCGCCAGCGGTAACTGACAATGCAAGACCCCCTCTCTCCATCAAGAAAAATTGATTTGATTGAATGATCTTTTCAGAATAGATAGATATTGGGCCTTACTTGATATATATACAACTTAAAAATTGTGGCTCTGACTGTTTTTTGCGCTTAAAAGGGGGAGGCGGAGGAGGGTTTAAAACAGGGCTTAAAAAGGGAACAGGGCTTAAAAAGGCTAGTGTTGAGTACGGATTTATAAAAAGATCCCATGAAATCGTGGTTTGTAATGTTTGAAGCATTTTTCTATTGGGCACTGCCCCTCTTAATAATTTGGCAAAGCAAAAGATTAAAAATGTTGGCATAGCAAAAAGTTATTAAGCATTTAAGCTCAAGATGTGGGATGTTAGTTATGATCAGTGTGATAAGCATATTAGACATAACAAATAGCTAAATTACAGTACTAAATATTAAATCAAATAATAAATTAATATAAATAGTTCTGTAATATATGTGTAATTAAAATTTCTGTGCCTTAAAATTTATATATAAGCAATTTCCGAAATACATTTGTTTTTGGGGAGAACTAAAAATAATTCTCCAAAATCATAGTTAATTTTGAATGTAACGAAAAAGGTAGGGAAAATAGATAGGATTTAGGTATTAGAATTAGTAAAAGTAAAGTAAAATGGCTTGTCTAGTTGACACAGCCCCAAGGCTCGTCACGTTCACACAGCCCCAAAGGGCCAAAGCCGAGCTACTCTCAATCTCTTGGCTTGTGCGCCTCTAATTTTCGCACAATAGAAAGGGACCTACATTTTAACGCCGAATCCGAACGGCAGCTTGAGAAGCTTTTCATGGCTAATTACTATAAAGCTGGCGCCAGCATCAGAGAGGCGTGACCGGGTGTAAAGTTTATTCAACAAAAAAACTTTTCATTAGATGTTCAGAGGCGGGTTCGAACTCACGACCTCTTGCACAGCGGTCGCGCACACTAGCCGATGAGCCACCCAGCCACCCTATTAGAATTAGTAATATTAATAATTAAGCTGAAAACAACAGTTTTGAAATTTTAATAATAATTAATATAAATAATTTGTATTCAATTTTGTTAAATGTAATTAGGGTATTCACGACACCCAGTTGAGTTGTGGAGTTCATGAATTGAGGAAATGTATTTTTTTTTGTTTTCGACTTGTAAAAAATTAAAAATGTCCTCAATTAGTGCGTTAATTTATAAGTTTATCTTGTTAATTTATAAGTTTATCTTAAAGCACTAGGAAATCGCTCAATAAAATAAAAACAGTGTTTCCTACAATTTTTACGGCTTTCTCCATGTAGGCGACATAGTCAAGCAATTCGGAGACTGTGATTTTGTGGAGTTTTTGAATTGAGGGTATTTTTAATTTTTAACAATACAGTACAACTGACATGTTTTCAAAAAATGTAAATTTCTTTAATTCAACAACTCCACAGCTCAACTGGGTGGTGATAACCCTTAATATGTATAAGTGAAGTGTCAAGATATTGAAAACAAAAATTACATAAGTTTAAATTATAAAACACATATATGTATATATTAATTACATATGTGTTACAGTATTATTTATATACATTAAATTTTTGATTTAATATTTAATACTTATATCTGAATATGGGTTTAACGACCTGTTTTGATTTTAGTCAAAGTGAATGTTAGCAGGCTCAAGGTCGAGGTTTGATTATAGTTCAATAATCAACCAGAAAATTCAACAGCGAATACATTTGAACATGAACAGTAGCTGTGGCTGTGTAGACGGCCGTTTCGGCTGCCACTTTCAGTTGCTGTCACACCAACAAGCCATTTACAAATCTTATTTATATTACCCATTTGGCGAATAAATTGTTGAGAATTCCAAGTGCACAAATTTGCACGAACTTTCAACTAGCTTTTAAGCTAGAATTCCAAGTGCACAAACTTGCACGAACTTTCAACTAGCTTTAAGCTCCGCTCTTTTAGGGTATATGAAGGTATAAGCATTGGTATTGAAGGTTGTTCAATGTATCTCTGTTGTTTATGGCCACTATTTTAATTACTGAGAAATTCGTCTCAGAGTGTGATTAAAGTGTGCCACGATTTTCCTGTGTGCATTTATTTAATGGGGTATGCTTCCCTTTTTGTATAAATACCAAGGTTTTTTCTTTTTTTAATTTTTTTTTATTGTTTGTTTAATAGGGAACCGTTAAGGTTTTATAACAAACATCACGGCGAGCCAATTCCGTTATTGTATCTAAATATGGGTTTAACGACCTGTTTTGATTTTAGTCAAAGTGAATGTTAGCAGGCTCAAGGTCGAGGTTTGATTATAGCTCAATAATCAACCAGAAAATTCAACAGAGAATACATTTGAACATGAACAGTAGCTGTGGCTGTGTAGACGACCGTTTCGGCTGACCGCCCTTGAGCCTGCTAACATTCACTTTGATTTAATGCTTATATTTAGCTATTTATTACGACTTCAATAATTATCCTTCTAATTATATTCATAGCTTTTTACTTGTAATTGTCTAGTCCAGATTATTTATATCAGCGATTTTATTTAAGGGGGTTCCTCGAGTGCAAAATTTTTTTTCCATTTTTTGTTAGCTTTTTTTAAAGTTTGGATCTTTGAGAATATCGACCTAAAAGGATTTTTTGAAATTCGAAATACTTTGAAAGATTCAGCCCTTTTTATGACCCAAGGGACCCACGTTTTGGCGGCGGCCATGATATCTCCGGTTACACTGAAACGATTTTGACAAAACTAAGTGCAATCAACGCAGAATTGACACCATTTTGGTCTGAAACTCAATAGTAGTTTTAAAAAATGTTTTAATATTTTTTTTTACACTAAACTACAAAAAAATGGCCGAAAATCGGTCTTTTTTTCATAGGCCGCAAATTCGTCAAAAAAAATCACAATATTTTATTCGAGGCTCAGACCAGAATGATATCTTTACTGATTATAGCCCCGCTTTTACTTTTCATTTCAAACAACCTGAAGACGAGAAATCGTGGCCGCCAGCACTATACCTTTTTTGAACCCCCCACTTTGACGACCGGGATCTTTTTAAACAGCCCTCATAAATTTTTTTGTTTACTTTAATCAGCTTGTAACACATAAAAAAACAGAATTGGAAAAACTCTGCGTTTTTAAATGAGATTTTTAAAAAGAAAAGTCCATAAACAGCCGCGACATGGAGAGCTCCCCCTTAAATCTAAATCTGCTTTGTTTCGCCTTTTTTTGTATGCACTTTTCTTAGGCAATATGTTGCCTTGCTTTGCGCCTTCTCTGCTGGCTGGGTGGGGTCGATCTGACGAACTGCTTCTGCAATACAGTTGTATTAGTATTATTTTATTAACTTAGAAAATAAATTTACCTATGAGGCGAAGAAAAAATGTTCATCGTCCACGTTGAAATGTAACACGATTTCCTCGGCCAGCACGGACTTCACTGACTATTTACTTATTTAGCGATTTATTTACTTCACTTAAGTATCACTAGTTACATGAATCAAAGTTTAAGTTGTGTGTGTAATTGTTTTAAGCAAATTTGTTTTTTATGAATATTTTTCGTGCGCTGCAGAAATGCTCTGATCAAATTTTTTCTTGCAAATGATCATGTGGAAGAGGTGGCACGCGTCAAATGCAAAAAACTGAATCAACAAAGGGTCCACAGTTATTTCGTTTCTTCTTTGTCTTTTGCCTTCTGCGCGCGATACCCTTTTCTACTCATATTATGTAAAGGCAGAAGATATTAATTTAATTCCGCTAAATTTGTCGTTTCGTTCTTTGTGCCTAAAAATTTAATATCATGTAAAGTTGGTGACGGGCGGAATTCTTATTAGACATTTCACAAACACAAGACAACATAGTAATTTAAAAAAAAAATTCTAGCGCGAATCCCCACGAATCTCGGAAGTTCTGGTCCACGGAAGTCTTACGTTCGCTGTTTTCAAGTGGTTAGTGGCATAGTCAACTCTAACTATATTTTTAATATACAACTTTTAAGCACAGGTCACAAACAAAAAATTTTTTTAGTTAATACATACCTCAAGCTATAAATAATAACGATTTTCTTCCACTTAATCATAACTAAGGCAACTTTAGATCAAATTTGGCAACGCACATAAAAAGCGCGGAAGGGCCTAATAATGTATCTGCTGAAACATATGTTTTGTTTGGCTGCTCACAGCTGATCAACTAGAGCATGCCAATCGAAATATAACCTATTGATAAGCTCAGTGCTATATTAGTAATCGATAGAGACTCAGTTTTGACGCAAACAAAAACTTTGAAAATCGAATTAAACGACGCTAGATCGACCATTTCGCACACTGTGAAGCGGTCCAAAATATGCAAATATGCAAAATCCGCTGTCTAGTTATTATATTGTAATAATATTTTATCAATTTAATTACTATTGATAGTAAACAGCTTCAAAAGCTCAAATATACTATAGTTTGGGGCAAATATCAATGTCCACAAATCTGCTTTGGGACCTTAGTTCAGGGGTCTGCAATGGGAGCAGAGAATTTACCAGTGGCAACTAAGAAAATAATTAGTCTGAAAGCATTCCAAAAGCTCATCTTTTCTGCTTTAATTCATTTTGCTCGGACGCTGCCGACGATAGAAAAATCCGAAATAGAGTTTAAAACAGAGGCAGGCAAGAAATACATTCACATTTTTGCATTGGTGTGTGTGAGAGCAGCGCAAAAATTTCTCTCTTTTCCAGTAGCAACGTCTGCGTCGCGAACACGTAACGCAGCGGAGCTTTAACAGTTTATACCGTGTGTGTGGAAGCAGCGCTGCTTTGAGATTTTTCGTATGCACGCCAGATAGCAAGCTGCCGGCCCCTGGTTTAAAAGCTCGATGGTAGAAAATACTCATACGAATATAATTGCATCGACTGACATTGAGCCGACTTTTTCTGGTGTTAACTTATAAAATTTAAGTTTATTTACCAAAAAATTTTGTTCAATACAACATTATAAGCAATGTGGAAGTAAAAACAAAAAATTTAGCAGGTAAGGTTAGCAATTACAACTTTTTATATGGGACATCAAGACAAACGTTGCATCGATAAGCTTCCTTTGTTTTATTTTCTATTATTTCAACAATTTCCTTTTCAATGCCTTTGCGCAGCAAGACATAAGATTTTCGGCCTTTTCGTACTTAAGGACGTCCGTATATGCTGGCCCAATTTTGATAATCTCCCCCAGATAGTCATTAAACAGATCAAAGTCCAGGAACCGCCAATGCGGGCAGTCGTACCTATGATGGTGATGGGCGTTCACATCCACAATCCATTGACGCTCGGGTACACGATTCATGTGCAGCGGCTCCTGCAGCGGCGAATTGGCATCCATAAAATTGTGGGTTACAGCATAGGACAAGCCCAAATTGATCATGGTCTGCAACTCTGGGTCGTGGACTAGCTCTTGCATTTCCTCGTCTTTCTGCTTGCCCTTCAGTGTGGTGGTATACCAGGAGGGCATCAAATTGAAGCGTACGGCTTTCATGAGCTGCATTCTATACATTTTACGCTCCGGCCAATCGTGCCGAAGCCAACGCACTACGCTCATAAAAATCTCGATCTCCGAGTTGACACACATATTCGAATGGCTTAGCATATCGCAGACCGGACCCGGCTTCAGTTTCAAGAACTCCTCCGTGGTGACCGCCGGCAAAAAGAAGCTACATACGCGACTCAGCATCAGTTCCCGCAACGGGGACAACTCATACGGCAGTGTCTCCAGATAAAGTTTAAAGGCACGGCCCTCGCTGAAGAGTTCGGAATCGTCGAAGCGCATCCACAGCTGCTTTATCAGATCCGGAATGTTCAGAAATTGTGCCGCCATATACAATTCCACTACATTCGAGCGCTGCAGCACGGTATCCTCGTGAACCATCCAAACGTAGGCCTTCTCAAAGCCCACAGCGGTCATTTGGGGTGAGCACAGCTTGATAACCTTCATGCTGTCGAATTGCTTGAAGAATTCCGTGTAGACGTGCAGTACAATTAAGTGACACTCGAAGACACGATTCTCTACATGCACCTGCACATCGGTGCCCTCTCCGTTAACCACTAGATCTTTGATACCGTCAGCCAGCATGGTATGATCAAAGACAAAATTGCACTTAAAGCCCTCCTCAGGCAGCTTGAAGCCTATTTGCTCGAGATTAAGCTCGGGCAGAATCTCAACGTGGTCCTCTCTGAGTTCGGTGCAGGTTTCGACCACCCAGGCTTTAGTTTGCTTATCTCTAAATAATTTTATATGAGATTTCGCATCTAAGTGTTGGTTAACCCCTAATTACTTACATCTCATACGCCTGCACCTCCTTATCGTTCAATTCCGAACTCACCTGCCCTTCGGTGGATGGCTCCACTTCAGCTGAGTTTTCAGTTTCGCTCATCATTAAAATTTTTACTTGATTTGTTGTTTTGTGAAGTGAGAAATGAAATAAAATCAGAGCCCTCTATGCCCTGGGTTTTCAAGTGTGGCTGTTTAGCTATGCCCAGGCAGTTAAGTTGAGGCGCCCATCACCTTGTCTCATATCGGAGCGACCACAAATTCCAGTCATTACAAGCAACGACTGTGAACTGGCCAAGATTTTATATGCCAACAACAAAAAAACTAGTCGAGCGTTCAGGCAGACAGCCTTTGTGGCCACAGGAAAATTGATCTTAAGCTGCAATTTAGCAATTGCCTGGCCGGCTGGCCAATTGGATGCTGTCTGGCGAGCAACTCAAACTCGAGTGGCTGCAGAAACTTTTCAACTGCAGCTTCCTCCCGTTCCATTTATAAGCAGTTGCTTTCCAATCACAAGCCAATAAACTAAATGCAATATTTAAACCACAAACGTTGCGCAATATAAACCATAGTAATCTCGAACTGAGCTACGGCTTCAACCATTTTTGTGCTGTGGCCAAGTACGAACAATCCTCAGATCATCTTCCTATTCTGGCTACTATCCACACGTCCACACAAAGAATCCCCAAGAGGCAATTCTTACTCCCATCTGGATCCAACATCCAAGCCTTCCGAACCGAGTTGGCGAATTCCGTCAACCTTAATATGGAGGTACAAACCACGCAGGATGTCGAAGATGCTGTTACTAACTTCCTAAATAAAGTACAACAAGCTGCCCTGAAGGCTACTCCTCCCACTGGCCAAACTTATCAGTCCGGAGGACTCTCTACTGGACTCAACCCTGCTGCTGAGGAGTTGCTTTATTTTAAAAAGCGGCTACTGAGGGAGTATATCCGCACAAATGACCCCCGGATTCACAGAATATACCGCAGAGTTGCCAACAGAGTAAGGAAGGTCCTTGCCACACTCAGGCGAGAGGCGACAGACCGAATGCTAGAAAAACCGAATGCTACTGCGGATGAAAGCTCGAAGTTTGCGCTTTGGAAGCTCACCAAACGGTTCCACCATCCTGCCTTGACTCCTACCGGCCGATTAGCCTACTATCCACCCTTGGAAAGATCTTCGAGCGCTGAATGCTTCGAAGAATGCTTGATATTCGATCTATTCAAAAAGCCACACCCGATTTCCAATTTGGCTTCCGACTGAGCCATGGAACTCCCGAACAATTACATCGAGTGGTCAACTACATCCTTGAAGGGTATGACGGGAAAGAGTACGTAGTGGCAGCTTACCTTGTCATCCAGCAGGCCTTCGATAGAGTGTGGCACGCAGGTCTGCTCTCGGAGATCAAGAAACTTCTTCCGCCCCAACTGTACCTTCTAATCAAGAGCTTCCTGACGGACAGAGCTTTTGAGGTTGCACAGGACGGAGCGACATCCCAAACAAGAACAATTCGGGCTGGTGAACCGCAGGGTAGCGTATTGGGTCCTACGCTATACTCCCTATTCACTCACGATATGCCCAGAGCCTGTAGCGTTCCGCTTGAAAACCCCGAAGATCTTCTAATTGCAACATTTGCTGATGACACGGCCATACTTGCCCGCAACAAATGCATATACTCAGCCACAGATGCCCTTCAAGAGTACTTGAATAGGTTTAGCAATTGGGCCGCTAGATGGAATATTGCCATAAACACGGACAAGTGTGCTTCGGTGACTTATTCCACCCGTCGTGACACCTGCCCAGGAGTATTCTTGCGCGGTCAGCTTATGGAGCATAAAGCAGCCCATAAATACCTTGGGGTGACACTGGACAGAAGACTGACCTTTGGACAACATGTCACAACAACAGCTCAGGCAGTGGCTGCCAAAGCACGGCGCATGGGGTGGCTCCTGAACTCCAACAACAATCTGTCACTCAGGAACAAAGTCCTAATCTACAAGGCTATTCTGGCTCCGGTATGGAGATATGGCCTGTCCGTCCGTCCGTCTGTCCGTCTGTATGTTTCTATGCTATCTCCTCCGTCAGTTTTGAAACTATCCTCACCAAACTTTGCACGAAGTCTTGTGGTACAAATAGGCTGCACATTTGTCGGAACCGGCCGGATCGGATAACTATAGCATATAGCTGTCATAGAAACGATCGGTCGAAAAACAAGTCTTAGTGAAAAAAACTTTTTTGGTTTTAAAGGAAACGCCTCCAGAGTACGTATTTCTTAGTTTACAGTCCTTTCCCATGATATCACTAAGTTTGTTCGAAATCGGATGACTATAGCATATAGCTCCCATAAGAACGATCGGTCGAAAAACTAGTTCTCGTGAGAAAAACTTTTTTGTCTTCAATGAGAACGTCCTTATCATTGGCATACACTTATTTTATATACTTTTACACAATTCTCCAAAGGTTGGTCGAAATCGGATGACTATAGCATATTGCTCCCAAAGGAACGATCGGTCGAAAAACTAGTTCTCGTGAGAAAAACTTTTTTGTCTTTAATGAGAACGTCCTTATCATTGGCATACACTTATTTTATATACTTTTACACAATTCTACATAGTTTGGTCGAAATCGGATGATTATAGCATATAGCTCCCATAGGAAAGTTCGGTCGAAAAACTAGTTCGAGTGAGGAAAACTTTTTTATTTTTAATGAAAACGTCCTTCTTATAGGCATATTCTTATTTTATATACTTAACCACATTTCTACAATGTTTTATCAAAATCGGATGACTATAGCATATAGCTGCAATATGAATGATCGGTCGAAAAATAAGTTCTAGTGAGAAAAACTTTTTTGTTTTAAATGGGATCGTGAAGTGGCGCTTGTAACAAGATCCCATAATGTATTGCTTCTGCCTTAAATTGTGCACTACGTTTTTCTACCTCGCTTAAATTTTCTTATTAGGATTTCTGGAGGGCTTAATTTTTTTGGTACGACATCCTTAGTTAGTTTTTTTTGTTTTAAGTTAGCATTTTGTTAATTATTCCTGCTTAGCCTACCCGCAGTGACTTTCCCTATTTTTTTCCCTTCACTAAACCTCTCAAAAAAATACCAAATCAATCGATATCAATCGAATATATTTTTGGTTACTCGATGTACCAATTAAATGCAATTCTGCGTGCATTGATTTCCGCTGACCGGCTAGTTGCTTCCTCTACAAGCCAGCCTTGTTCTTTCTCTCAGCGATCTTCGACCAGTACGGATGTGTTTAGTCTGTTTTTTTTAATTAAATTACTTGAATTGGCAAACCAAAAACGTGCTTAACCTAAACTTAAACATAGTCCATAAAGTGGTCAACCTAAAACCATTAGAGAGAAAAAAATCTGTGGAAGCTGCTGCGCCAGAAAATGTAAGTTTCTGATTTGCTTTAATATGCAAAAATCAATTTTTAATTGATTTTGGTCCACAGCAGCCTCATTTTTTTTAAGTCCATGCTTTTGCTTATCTGGCTGTGGCTCAAGAAAGCTATAAGCAACACTGTCGGACGATCAGCCATACAAAACCCTAATTCTGGTGCCAGTCCAAGGAGGGTAAATATTTGCTATACTCTCCTTTGTTTGAACCATCCAGTAATTGATCTTTCGAACCAAAAAACTCTGTTGGTTTTTTTTATATTTTTATACAGATTGGCACCCACACCCACACCCATACCCATACATAAAACTTACACTCCAGTTCGCTTTAAGCCTTACTCTCTATCAGAGAAGAGCTTTTTCTGGAACGAAAGTTTGGGAGAGCATCGCTAGTCCCAGACACCAAAAAACAACTCCAGCCGACCCAACAATGTACTTTATGTGTTAAGTGATAGAGGATCGACTCGTGACCTCCCAAAACTAAAAATGTGCGGGAAGTGTTACATCATGTGCTTCACCTAGCCTAACCTTTCGGAAAATTCCAGAAATAAAACAGTGTCTAGTGGCCCCAGTCAGTGATATGCTCTGCCTAAAGAGGCATCGACAAAGCTGAACCCCAATGCAGCTCCAAATAGACGATTAATTATTTTTCACTTTTTTTTTGGTTTTATTATTTTTTTTCTAAATGTTTTTTTTTGGTTTGATGCAGCCGAAAGCGAAAAATTGCAAAAATAAGTATAAGTATAAAGGTTGAAGCAAAAGAAAATTTAAAATCAGTGATTTTGTTGGGCAAATTGGTGTGAGAGCTGAAACATTGTGAGAAGTGAAACAAAGAAAAAACGAAGACCAATGTCAAACAAAAAATCAACGTAATTTGAAAGCTAATCTTGATTCCCCAAATACATCATGCTAATTTAGCATCCAGCCAAACGGACACCGCCGAAAGTACTTTCGTCGATGGACCTTAAAATTGGTAAGCTGGAAAATTTTTATTAACAATATTCAGTTCGAGTTTTCAAATTGTTCGAAAAGTGTCTCTCATCGAAGCCGAAATATGATCGGATGCCAGCAGCCACCAACTAGTGAGCTTGCCTACAACAACTTTTAAGTTGGGTTGTTGTTTTATTGCTTTTGTTTTACTTTGGTTTTGCAAACGATATCGGCAGCGGCTGAGTGCATGGAGAGAGACTTACTGTAAACCTTAACGATAAGGCTTGTTGTAGCCCAGTTATGTTGTTGTTGGAATTGTGATTCGTTTGCCTATATGGATTACAGTCGTGGCACAAAATATTATGTCCACCGCCTATTAATAAAAATTAAGATGACCAAGCCATTGCCAAACGAAATCGCTGAATCAGTCTTAATGACGATCCTCATGATTACCTAAGATTTGCTTTATATTTTAATTTTCATATATATATTTTTGCTTTCCTTTAATTATTATCCAATTATTGGCCATATTATTAACCCTTATTTTCCAGCAACTTTTCGTTTAGTTTTTTTTCGCTTGCATCATGAAACAGATATTAAAAGGAAATATAAATAATTTTAAATATTAAGAAATTAACGTCAATCTTGAACTGAAAAAAAAAAAAATTTATGAAATTAGTTTATAAATATTTCTACTAATTGAAATAAAATGAATTAGTTAGTATTAGTAAAATTTTCGATTAGTAAGCAAAACTTAATAGGAATAGAGAGAGGAAAAAATGAAATTTCTGTTGTTTATAAAATAATTTATACCCTGTTTAGAATTATGCGCAAATTCAATGAAGAATTTTAACCTTAAGAATAAAGTCATTATAATGAAGTTTAACTAACTTGTTTACCATTCCGGGAGTTAGGAGAAACGGACCAGGACTAAGATGAACGAATAGTGTGCATATGGGATCGTCTTTAAAAATGGACATGCTTTCAGACGATCATGGTAGGGTGGGGATACACGGCTCCCTAATACCACCTAGGGGTAGCCAACAGCCACTATCAAGATAAATAGGTGCAGCTTTTCCTACAATCTTTTACTTTTTCCTTTTGTTTTCTTTTGTGGTGTATTTGTGTTCTACTGTCCTTATAGTTCTGGCTGATCGATAGGCGAATCAACCCCCAAAACAGCACGTGAATATTAGTAATTAATAATCATAACTAAATCGAGCAAGTAGCATCGCGGTACCCTTTTTATAACCCCCCCATCGCCGACGAGACAGAGCCGGAACCAGCGCGTGCTCCGCATAGGATGCCTACCCTTTCATCAGCTCGGCTAACAGCAACCTTCGTTGTATGTTACAATAATTATTATTAATTATTTGGCGCCCAACAGTGTGTGGCCTGATCCGGCAAGGCCCGATCTTAAATACCAAAATAATTTATTTCCCAGTCGTTACCATCTGACTGTTGTCAATCAGCTTAGAACTTTGCTTTTCTTTTTGTCCTCGTTTATTTGTTAGAAGCTCTGGATTCTTTTTTAGCTTTTAAATAGCTTTATTCCCCCCCCGAATGAAAACAAATAAGCTCGTTTACATTAGTTCACATTTGCTGGATGAGTTTTTTCTTTAAACTAGAACTAACGCCGCATGTGAAATAAACTTTTGTGAACAATCCTTGTGTTATTACCTGTTCGGTGACGTTCTTCTGGATGCGGGTTAATGTGGCCAAGAGCTACGACCCACCGTTGAACTAAAGCAGGATAGGAAGATACCCTAAGTGGTCTCGTGGAAAGTTGATACTTTCGAAATAAGTTCGCAATCCCAGAGAACACAAATCCTTTCCTCTTGTTTGCCCTTTTTGTTAAAATTTCTTTCTTTCTATCGATTCTTTTTGCTAATGTAGCTTATTTCAAGCATAACACGGTGTGACAAAAAAAAATCAAAACAAAACTTCTGGGATAAGTCGTAGCGTAGGTTGTAGATATGGTTCAGTAGATTTTTCTGGCATACTAGAATTTTTTAGTGCACATCGAAATTTTGAATAACGGTAAAAAAGCCTTTTTTCGCACAAACACTCACTTATACGCCCATATCTTTTGTCATATATCAAATGATTTTTATTTTCTTACCGGTTTTGGAAAGAAGAAATTTAGGTCTTTAAAGATACCATGTATGACTGATCAGGATTCATTTCTTATCTTGGAGTATTTGCTACGTAAACCATTTTTGATTGGTTTTTTTTCCATTTTTTGTCTTTGGTGACGGTTTTGAACACTATTTGGTTAGAAACTCCCAATATTTGTTTTATTGTTTAAGAATCGGTCAATAATTAGCAAAGTTTTTTAAGTTTTTCGGATAACGAAATTTTCGCAATATGGTGATGAGTCGCGCCATAATAGCACTGTCGACCGAAAAATTGTTGAGTTTTTAGAGTAAATTATTGAATAATTTTTTTTAGAATATGTATTGTATAGCCATGTCCATCTGTCCGTCAGTCTGTCCGCCTGTCTGTCTGTCCGTCCGTCTGTCAGTCCGTCTGTCTATATTAATAAATAGATCTCAGAGATGGTATGAGATAGAGGTTTGACATGTATGGAATATGCTTACAGGCAGATCAAGCTTACTTTCAACTATTGCCACGCCCCCTCCCGCCCCGAAATTTAGAAAAAACGTCATATCTTCGGCAGTTTTATAGATAGAAGGTTCGTACTTTTTGGACATATTTAGTAATCGGGATTCTTTATCGGTCCACCAAAGGATTGGTAAAGGTCGGATGAACGATAGTCAAGATATAAGCGAAAGAAACTTCTCTGCTGGAGCGCAGTAGCAGCATTGCTTTCAGCAGCTATTGCAGCATCTAAATTTACACTGAGCATACACTTTTGTGGGTAAAGAGTGTATTATAGTCGGGCTTCCCCAACTTTCCTACTTGTTTTAATTAGGCTTTTTAAGGTTTTTTTTTCCTAAAAAGTTAAATAACTCAACCAAATATTACTCGATTTTAATAAACTAAGTTGCAGAAGAATCAAAATTAAATGTTTTTTGAAACTGCATACCAAAATTAAATAGTTTTATATAAATTTGACCTATTCATTTTCAATTAAAGTACGGTGAAGTCGCAAAAAACTGAAAAATTCTATTTGTTTTTCATGTAGCTCCCCCAATTTTTATCCGAGATTGCAATGTAGTACACCGTTGGAAAGGTGTTACATTTCTCTTTCCAAAGACGCATTGCAAACTATTATAGGACGCCTAGTTTAAGAAATATGATTTCTTAACTATATCAACCTCGAAAAGACGGACTTTTAACCGTTATTCCAAATTTTGATGTGCACGAAAATTTGTGGTATGCCACTAATGCTACATTTAACTATATCTACAACCTACACTATGTCGCATCCCAGAAGTTTTTTGACTGTCACGTGTAATAAGAAGTGTGAAAAAATCCCTTTAATAAAAAGTAATTTATTTTTAAAGATAAAAATATTTTATAAAAATATTAAATTCATTTTTATAATTTTTAATTTTTTTAAATGTTATTTAAATTTTTATTAAGAGAAAAATAAGAGAAATAGATAAAAAGAAAGTTTTTTTTTAAATAATTTAGTTTTTTTAATAAAGGTATAGATAAATATAAGATAAATTTAAAAAAAAAAAGTAAATTAAATGATATTTATTAGAAGAGTTATTAAAATAAATTTTTAAAAATAAGTAAAAAAAAAATTGATCCATTCGGGATCAACTCAATCCAAAACGGGAATAAAAATGGACTGATCCTGAAATGGCTTGAATTGAGCCCGTCAGGGATCAACATTTTGATCCCGCTTTTTGCCTGGCCGTGCTTAAACTGATCCTTCTTTTCGCACTCAATTTTGTTCCATACGAGATAGCATTCTAGAACGGCCGAGATTGATTTTGATCCCGGTATTTGCCTGGCCGAGCTTAAACTGATCCTTCTTTTCGCACTCAATTTTGTTCCATACGAGATAGCATTCTAGAACGGCCGAGATTGATTTTGATCCCGGTATTTGCCTGGCCGAGCTTAAACTGATCCTTCTTTTCGCACTCAATTTTGTTCCCTACGAGATAGCAGTCAAGAACGGCCGAGATAGATATTGATCCCGTTTTTAGCCTTTCCGGACTTAAACTGGTCCTTATTGAACTCGATATTCGGGATTAATTTGACTCCTAAAATAAATTCACTTTTAGCCATACGTATGTTTATATAAAGTAATTTATTTACCAAAACAATTTAACATTTTTTCATGAATTTACAAAATATATACATTTTTTAGGACTTATTAATATTTATTCTTATATCTTACATAATTTTTCCCGTTGTTTAGTGGATATAAATGCAGAACACAGCTACTGAAATCATCGATATCTTTTATAATCCATTTTTCAATTAAATTTCCCACTTCATATGATCGAAAATGATTATCGAATCCTTTTATGAATGAAACGAGCATCAAGACCAAACTCGACTGCGCATCCTCGATTGTTGCTCTTCGAGTGTTTTTTCCGCTTGTACTCTTAAAGCGAGCAAATGGTGGAAAAATAGCATTTAAGAGTATGGTGATGAGGTAGTCCTGTAAATCTGGAAAATATGTACAAAGATAATTACGATTAGTAATCTATTAAATTATTATAAATAAATGAAAATATAGAGGAACATTAACTTCGGCTCGGTCGTTTTTCTAACTAAGACTTCTTTTCGGAACTTACATTTCTATAAGAGCTATACTAAATAGATGTCTGTTTTCGACCAAACTTAGCGGACCCAAAATAGAGCCCGAAAATCTGTTGGAATCCAATCTAAAAGCCTAGACTCAAACCAAAACCTTTGACATAACAAGAACAGGAACCGGTTCTCGTACCGAACCTAAGGGCCGTTTTCTCATGTTCCTGTTTTGGCAAATCTAGTGGATTTTACGCATTTGCATTGCTCATGCTTAAAATGAGCAGTGCAAATTCGCCAAATCCACCTTTATTTGCAAAAACAAGAACATAGGAAAGGTTCATTTTTGTTCAGTCAGAGTAGTTCAGTTGCTCTTGTTCAATCGCTTTTATTCTATGAGTTGTTCAGAGAGAGTTGTTCTGTCGCTCGGCGAGTCTTGTTCTGCCATAGTTGTTCAGTCGTTCTTGTTCAGTCGCATTTGTTCTGTGATCTGTTCATTGAGAGTTGATCAGCCGCTGTTGTTCGCTCTCTCTTGCTCCATGAATTGCTCAGTATCTAGTTCACAGATTTGTTCAGAGAACTCCGCCGTTGCGCGAAATGTCAAGCAAGTTGGACTTATAAGCCAACATGAAGGAGCCAGCAAATAGACTGTCAGTCAATTGGTTAGAATGATCGATAAAGGTCAGCACGCCTTGAGGATAGTGGAAGAGCCAGATTAGAAGATTTCTCACAATGCCCAGGATATAAGTTGCCAACTCGTAAAACAATTTCAAGCGCACTGTTGCCAAAAATGCGCTACGAGCAGGTGGCTAATATGACGCGCAAACTAAGCTTGGCAACTGTAGTATGTACAAAACTTTTAGTTTGCACGAAAAGCATACGAGTCTGGAAGGCCATACCCAACTTAATCGGTTCTTATGCAATTTAGTGGATTGGCTAATATTAAACTGCAAATTCTACTAGAGTTTTCGATAACATACCTTTATTTTCGACTGTCTTGGCCTGGAGAAGCTGCTTCTTACAAGATTCATTCTTGATTTTCCCCTCAAAATATTTAAGCATCTTTGCTTTAAAAGTATCCCATTGGGCTAAAAGCAAATGACACTTGCCTGGGTACATCAGTTGAAAGTCGATTTCAATCTGAAAAATATACAAAAATGTTAGACAGATAATACTTTATTAAATAGAATTAAAAATTACCAAATCTGCAGCTTTAGCGTGGGACAACTTCGGCCAAGCCTTGAACAGGTCCACGCTGTCCATTTCCACGATGTCTCGGCGGCGCATTAAAAATGTTTTTTTCCAGAGATCGCAGACTTGCTCCCAGTTTGAGCTCTCTCTAGCCAGACGTAGCTTAAGCGCCGAAAATATCGATGAGTCGACCTCGACGGACTCAAAGCTTGGTTGCTCAATGTCTTTTGGATTTCCGCCCTCGGAGCTGGACTCTTTGTCCATCTTTAAGCGCTTTGAGCGAAAGCTTTTATATTTGCCGTAAAGCCTTCCTTTCGGGCTGCCATTCAAAGGGCGACTCATAAAATAAAAATCCTGGATATACAAAAAATGGAAAGAAAAAATGTTTTTAAGGCTTCAGTTATTCGTTTAAAAATTACACAGTTCAACAAATATTGGGTCATCGTTGGCCCTTGAAGGAATTTGGTAGCGTTTGACAGAGGTTTTCAAACTAAATACCAAACTCATTCAATATTTGTTGAACTGTGTAATCAAATATATTCCCCATATAAAATAATTTACCTTCATGGTTTCCTCCAAGGGAAACAAAGCAACAATTTCGTTGACTAAGAGCTTGAAGTCCGAAATTTTAATTGAAATGTCGTTTAATGCTGCTTCTTCGACAATTGCATTTATCAAAAAGTCTCTATGATGGTCAGAAAAATTCTTTTTGTCTGTGGCATATTTTAATAGTGACTTTCCCATGGAGGTATCATTTAAAATAGATTTAAGGCTCTTAAAATAAAATTCTATTAATAACTATACACTTTGTTAAATATTCTTTATTATATTCTTACCTTGTTTAACACCCTTTTCCCGGCATAATACTCATTTTCATCGAGCCAGTTTTCCACCTTTGAGTGTACGGAAATTGTGTCATCTTCAATGCCAAGCTGCAATTAGAAAAAACAAATAAATTTGATTACGCAAGTTTACAAAAAAACCAACATTTTAACCAGAGAAGATAGCAAACGTTTTTAATGTATTTTCAAGCGCAGTATTGAATAGAAGATGTGAAATATGGAATATATTGTATTTTACTCACCTCAGTCCGTTTCCACATGAAAAGCTTTTCGCGAAAGTCCATCCGAGGACCTAAAGCAGGGATCGCTTCTTTGACGTCTTCACCTGTCATCAGCTTTAGGTGTTCGAATTTGACACCCGCTTCTATAAATATAAAGGGAATCAAAAAGAAAGTCGGTCAAGCCCGATTATATTATATCAAAATTGGTAAACTCGATCTCTGCCGAGCAGCCTATTTAACCTAACCTAACCCAACGAAATTGATGTTCAGTATGAATTTGGATGTTGCAGTTGCAGCTGCAAGCAGCGCTGCGACTGGACAGACGGACATGGCAATATCGACACGGATGTTGATGCTGATCAAAAATATATATACATACTTTTGCACAAATTTACAGCCACATATCAATGCACCGTTGCGAACAAAAACAAAAAGACAACAGTGTATGGGTGTAAGGGTTTGACTAAAAAGAAAACCGCAACAATTGTGCAGGCCTTGATCTGCATACATATGTACATGTGTGTGTGTATTGTTCTGGCTAGCGTGCCGCCAAAGAAGCGACAGTAACGCACACATTTATGTACGTATGCATGTGTGTGTGTTTGCAAATATGCGGCTGCCAGAACACTTTCACGTTTGACATCGTGGTTTCACATATTACATAGAACAAACATGATAAAAATTGTGCAGGTCTTGATCTTTCCAAAAATGCTTCCGTGCATACATACATATGTACATGTGTATGTGTATCATTCTGGCTGGCGCCGGTGCAGCGACAGTAACGCACACATTTATGTATGTATGCATGTGTGCATGTTTGCAAAGATCAAGGCCTGCACAAAGCCGCGGCGGCTACAAAACTATATTATATTGTTTTAGTACTCACCCGCTAAATTCTCAACGACGTGCTGCAGATTGTTATCTGCGCACCATTTAACTATTTTGGCATCTGCCATCACGCAATTTATTTCACTTAATTCACTTTTCATTCTATTTTCACTTTAAAAATTCAACCGGCTCAGGCAAGCGTCAGCTTGATAATGAATAAGCAAACGACAGAACGAAAAACGAGAGAACGAAAAACGATGAGAAACGAGAGCATATCGGCAATTGCTCTCAGTTTGTTCGCTCTATCACTCTCTCACTTGACTGTTAAGTACGATTCGGCCTAAGGCAATCCCGTTTCGGATCAATTCAAGCCTGCTCGTACTTGAAATTTTATTCCTGCTGCCGGGATCAAATCAATCTTTTTCGGCTTAAAATTTTCCCGGCATTTTTGGTTCAGTTAGGATGGGTAAAAGCTTAAACCAATCACCCTGTAACTATAAATACCTACAAGTACGTATAGGTATCTATAGGAAACTACAAGTACGTGTTGATACCTAAAAATACTTTTATGTACCCAAAGGTACCAATAGGTACCTAAAAGTACCCATAAATGGATAAAAGTACTTAAATGTACCTAAGGGTACCCATAAGTAGCTATAAGTACCAATAGGTACCTAAGAGAACCTAAAAGTACCAATTGCTACCTAATAGTACCTACATGTACCTAAAAACCCATACCCTTTTGGTTCCTAATAAACCTATAAGTACCTATAGTTACCTAAAAGTACCTATTAGTACCTTAAAGTGTGTGTGCGTCTGGCTGGGTGTGCGAGTGTGTGAGTTTTTGTATATGTGGGTGTGTTTTTTTTTTGATTGCGAACCATGGTTGGTTGATCTTCTAAAGATACATCATGCACCGTTGCATGGGGCATGCCCGATTCGTTCTATGGAACACCTACGGACTAAAACCCAACCAGCCGCCTTCTGACCTGTTACTCTCCCGCCGGGACTGATAATTGAGGTATTACTACGGCGGGCAGGTAGTGACATTTCGTCATTTCACCTAGTTTTGCTGTCTTGCAGCATGTTCGTCAATCCTGGCTTTTTTCATTATAGTGGAGATGTGCGATGCAGCGTCTATCCTCACATTCTGCGAGTTTATCATACTTTTGACCAGTCCTCTCTGTGTAAAGGGCTCTCCCGCTAGTCTTCTTAGGACGCGCCTCTCCTCTCCAAACCTCTGACTTTCGAACACCACATGTTTTGCAGACTCTACTCGGTCATTGCAATAAAGGCACCAGGGTGTATCGACGTGCTTCAATCGGTATAGGTACTCTCTAAGACATCCATTGTTCGTGAGCCACCGGGTCAGGTGATGGTTTACTTCTCCGTGGCTTCGATTGAGCCATTCCTCTATTCTGGGAATTAGTTGGTGTGTCCATCTTCCTGTATCCGACATGTCCCATCTCTCTTGCCATGCTCGGAGACTCGTGTTATGCGCCACTTGCGCGGATATTTCTGTCCTTCGTGCCTTAATAGCGATATCCTCCAGGTCGAGTGGCATGCTGTTTGCTATTACCGCCGCTGCAGAGTCGGACACCATTCTGAAGCCGCTTATGAGCCGAATCGACATACGCCGTTGTGCCTTTCTGGCTTCGCGCGTATACGTCGGAAGCTCCGTTGCCTCCGCCCAAGTCGGAGCTGCGTACTGCATTGTGGACTTAGCAACTGTTGCTAGGAGCCGCCTTGTGGGGGGCTTGGGTCCTCCGATGTTTGGCATCAGCCTAGCCAGTGCAGCCGCCGTTTTCTCGCCCGCGTATTGAAGGTGGTCTCGGAAGTTTAGCCTCCTATCGATTAATACTCCCAGGTACTTCAGGTTATCAGCTGAGCGCTTCCTTGTGTCGCCTATCACTATCTCGATGCTTTCCACTTTTTTCCGGCTGCTTATGAGGATTACTTCCGTTTTTTGCTCTGCTAGCATTAAACCTACTTGTCGGAGCCAGTTTTTGATAGATACAATTGTGCGGTTCATTTTTTGGGTCACTTCTTCCAGGGTCTTCTCAACAACCGTAACCGCTATGTCGTCTGCGAACCCGTGAATCGCCGCTCCCTGAGGTTTGCTGATATTTAGTACTCCATTGTACATCACGTTCCATAAGCTAGGGCCAAGTACAGACCCTTGCGGCACTTCTCCCGTGATGTTATAAGTCTGGGGTCATACATCTGTGTCATACATCAGGTCTCTGTCCTCAAAGTATTGGGCGACTATTCGTATTAGATAGTGTGGCATTCGCATTTCGCTCATGGCGCTGAGTATATGGCTTCAGTTTGCCGAGTTAAGTGCATTGCGAACATCCAGTGTGACCAGGGCGCAATATTCCTTCGATCCATATAACCATCGTTCCCCTCGATTGCCTTTTGGGCTTTATCTTGCACTTTTCTAGCGCATCCAGTGTGCTCCTGACGGGTCTAAATCCATACTGCTCGTCCGCCAATCCAAAATGCCTTTCCGCGGTTTCTTCCATCCTCGAACAGATTACTCTTTCAAAGAGCTTTCCAACTGCGCTCAGGAAGCAAATTGGGCGGTAGGATCCAGCGTCGTTTGGGAGTCCTTTGTTTTTCGGTAGTAGGACCAGTCTCTGCTGTTTCCAGCTTCGTGGAAAAAATCCAGAAGACCTCTCATCGCAGCCGCTTTCACGATGTCGCTGGGAATTCCGTCTAGTCCTTCTGGCTTAATTCGATTACCTCCGTGTGTGTGCCCGGGTGGGTGTGCGGCTGCCTGGGTGGGTGTGCCTGGCCAGCCAACTGATGTTGCACAATACCACCCCCCTCCCCCCTCCGCCCATCGTGACGCGTGACGCGGAAATCAAATTTTACCCCTACTAGAATCCTCCGTACCGAAATTAAAGATGTTTCACATCAAAAATTTGATGGAAAAACATATTATTTTGAAAGCTGCTGGATTTCAGTTACATTTTTTTGCACATAAACATATTCGAAACCATGAAAACATTTTAAAGTGGTGGTCAGAGTCCCCACAAAGTTCCCAGAATTGTATAAGATTTCAAAAGTTTCCGTAAAATAATACGAAACGTGAAAAATCGATAATAATTTTACTTTAAAGGACAAATTACTGAAACTTTTATGTTAAATATAGTTTTTTTTATATTACCAAGGAATAAAATGATTTGGAATTATCTCAGAATTTACTTTAGTTTTAGTTTTAACTACGCTCCTCTGACAAAACACGCTTTTCCTTAAAGGGTGGGTTAAGAAATGACCTACTAAATGGGCAGTTGTGGGAGCGAATCTTCAGATCTCTTATTATTTCAGAATCTAAACTATCGGCTGAGCAAATTTGAATCAATTTTCAAATCACAGTGCAAATAGGTACATTATTGATTACACAAGGCAACTCGAAAAAGCACCATCCACATTTCCATAGCATTTGCGTTGTTCCGATTCCACCCTCAGTTTCCAAGATCTAGGGAAAAGTATTATTTTTGGATTCGGCGCTAAACTGTAGGTCCCCTTCTCTTGTGCAAAAATTTTATTTAGTTGGATTTTGTTGCCCTGTGCTATTTATCGGAACTTAATTTTGATGAACTTAAATGAATATGTAAATTTCCAATGCGTTGACTACTTAGGGCATTTAGTGTTTAATAGCCTTTCTAAGTTAATTAACAGAGCATTGACATTAATATGACCATTTCAGCAATGGGACCATTTTTGGCATGTAGCGCCAAAAAGTATGCAACGTTTTATATAATCTTTATAACTCTGCCATTTATTATCCGATTTTTATGAAACTTTCAGAGATTGTAGATATTGGGCACATACACTACACTGCAAAATATGATATCTTCAAAATTGTAGGAGCTATTCAACATTTTTTATTGTGGAGTCGGCCAAAATTTGAAATAAACTTGATCTGCGTAGGGACATTAGGAGTCGTTTGGTGGCGCTAGATCTTCTAGTCTCCGAGATCTAGGTGTTCATACAGACAGACGGACATGGCTATATCGACTGATGCTGATCAAGAATTTATATACCTTATGGGGTCGGAGATGATTTCTTCTGCCTTTTACCTACATTTGCACGACTTTAGTATACCCTCTTTACTCTACGAGTATCGGGTATAAATACCAAACAAATTCTATTACTATTTTCCGCTCTTAAGCTCTAGATCAAACAATAGTTTTAAAAATGATTAAAGTATTTGTTAAAGAACATTCGACGCTTTACAATCTGTGAATGTTGTTGGAATACATAGATATTTTTGGAACTTTATTTTTAGTGAAAACATCATAGGGGTCAGAGCGCTTAGTATGTTATATTTAACGTATTGTCCACTTTACTGTGGCCGTGTCTTATAAAGGACAAGTAAATTTAGAAAATTTTTCTTTAGTCGCTTCTTCCTTAGTCTAGTATTTGGCATGAAAATACATATTCAGGGGGCGGGGACGGTTAAACTAACCCCCAAAACCGCCCCCTGCCTACGCCACTGACTATATCTATCAGCGCTAAGGAGAGAGACGGTCGACAGAAAGAGTGAGAGGCGATCAACTGCAAGCAGAGCATCAGTCGTCGAGAGTCTGCCGTAAAAGTCGAACGACTGTAGCTGCTGTTCATAAAGTTGTGAGTTAAACAATATTTATCCCTTTATTTGTATTATCCCATTTGGGTTATTATATTAAATAAACTAATTATTAGTCCCTGGAAATTCATAATCCTACTGTTGGGAAAGTTACCTGTACAGAGGTAAGAATAATAAATAATCTGGCTCGATCGACCAATTTCGCTGACTCCGGCCAATCCGCTGGTACGGGTCATCCAATGTCAGCATGGACAAACAAGCACTCCAAGTTTTTGTAATTTTTATGTATATATTCGGCAACAATGAACTTAAACTTTTAAATAGACTAACACATCTGACTTTCACGGCGTCATTTCAGCAACTACGCATTCACTGGCAAATTTACTAACGCGTCGGCATGACTGTTTGTTTCAAACTTAATTTAAATTTAATATTCTTTCGCGACATCCTCCTCCCAAGTATTGCAGTCGGCTACATGTATGGTTTTCAGGCAAGAGTTCTTCAGAGTTTACAAGTCTTTCTTAACATCTAACTTAACAAGTTTCACAATAAGTCTTTTATATATATTATCCTTTATCTTAACATCTACCATACGGACACGTCCATCATTAGAAGGATACGTTTTCACAACCAAGCCTTTTGGCCAAATATTTATAGGCAATTCAGAATCCATTTTCAAAACAATATTGCCTTCTTTTATGACTTTATTATCTTTAGTCCATTTTCGACTATACAAAAGATATTCAGGCCTGTTCCGAATTCCGAACGTTTTTAAAAGTAAAAACGACACGAAAACGAGCGTTTTACTATTTGCTGTTCCCAATCCCGAACGAATTGGTTTCGTTTCGACTTTTCGAACTCGGTTTCGAAAACAGCTTGCTGGCTTGCCTGCTCATGTGTTTGTGTATATCGTCAGTAGACAGAGTTGTCATCATCTCCCTAATTTAAACTTATAAAGCTATTATTTACCCTTTAAATCCATTTATTTTTACTTAAACCAGTATTTAAATATTTCATTTGAATATGTCATATCAAATATGGTTAAACATAGCTAAGTGAAATAGAAAAAGTGCAGTCCGATTAAATAAATTCATATGCAGCAACCCTAGCAGCCGCCGATTTAAGGTCGAAATCGACTAAAAAGTATAGTGGAATTCAGAACAGCTCGGTTTGGTCACGGCCGCTCGGTTTTGTTTTTCATGCAATATTTTATAGAAGTTTATAGAAAAAATTTGTAAAATTATACTAAAAACTTTAAAACAGTTTATGTAATGATGATAAACGATATTAAAAATGTTCAACTAATTTCGAATTTTTAGTTTATCATATTGGGGAAGCATTTTAATGCTTTAATTAGCAATTACTTTTAATTCCGCTGACACTGCATCGCACGTCTTGAAAACGACAATTCTTGTCGATTTGCGGAATTCGGAACAGCAATCAACTCGATTTGCGGCAATTCCACTCGATTTTGGAATTCGGAACAGGCCCGATTGTCCATATTCTTTTTTCCATTTTAGTCAAAATATGTCTGCAAGTCTTTGAGACGCTTTCCACATATTCAACAATTTCAAATCCATGTCAGTAGTATTTGGATAAAAAGAATCTCGGTAATTTGGACCAATCAAAATATCATTCGGTGTTAATGGATCTGATTCCAACGAGTCTGAGGGAACATACAATAGTGGTCGGCTATTGATCGTGAATTCAACTTCACAAAACAATGTTCTTAGTGTGTACTGCTTGGGAAACCTTTCTTTTAGTAGCACACATACATATTTTTTAACTGACTGTAAAGCTTTTTAGGCTCCTCCCATGTGCGAGATAAAGGTGGGTAAAAAACCCAAGAACACTGTTTTGTCGTCATAAACTGCGTAAGTTAGTCTTTGGGCCAATAAAAATGTCTCTTATGTCTTTGCTTGCCCTTAAAATTAGTTCCGTTATCGGGAGTAATTCAATGGGAAAGCCTCGTCGGTGGCTGACCACATGAACATATACAAACGAATTAACAGATAAGTCTCTTTATTATTTCGCGTACGACACGAGATTATGTATGTAAAAATCGCACCATATCGTTAGCAGCAATACTTTTTGTTTACTGTGACTTCAATCGGACCAAAATAATCAATCTCATTATCTTTTTAAAAATGTTCTTGTGGTTGGTCTCAATCGACAGGGCGGAAGCTGACCCTAATACACTCTTGTAAGTGACACTGGTACTTGATCAACATTCAGATTCCGGAAAATCTGAAAAGAAGATGTATAAAGAAAGTGCTTGCTGATTTTGGTCGGATTAGTCAGCATTCTTTTTTTATGGGCATTAAAGTTTTTGACTAATGTTCGCCTTTATGACAAGAGGTACCCTTATCGTTTATATCTCTTAAACCATTGAGAACTGGTCAAATGTTCTGCAAAGTTGTAGGAGTTTGGCCTGGGTCTGTAAAATTCGTCCTAAATGATTTTTAAAAATATTTTGTTTTTCTCAATTGAAATTTGATTTGTCCAATATACAATAGCGGTTCCGGTTTCGAGTCGACTTTGTGTAAACTTTAACATTTTGCATCCAACTCCTAAACGCGTTGCAAAAAAGGTGGGGTGAAAGTGAAAGCTCACGGTTTGTCCTCGTTTGGACAACTGAATCGATTGCTCAATGCCAAGTGAATTCAATTCTAAGAAAATTACGACGATCTAGTAACCACAGATTGTCCTTGTTACTTGCATACAAATTAACACTTAAAAGCGAAACATTAACGTTTACACGAAATGAAATCGAAACCGAACAGACCGATAATGACTTATCTCTTCTTTTTTAACTTACTATTTGTTTTCTTCCCGATTTTTTCTAAAACCAAGTAATGGAAGAGTTGATAGTTAGATCAGTGTTGGTCGTCTCTTTCCGTTTTATTGACTTCATTAGGTT
Source organism: Lordiphosa collinella (assembly GCA_018904265.1). Lineage (NCBI taxonomy): Eukaryota > Metazoa > Arthropoda > Insecta > Diptera > Drosophilidae > Lordiphosa > Lordiphosa collinella. Next base: position 55,752 of record JAEIFV010001375.1, read on the forward strand.
TTTGCTTTCTTGCCCTATAAAAATGACAAATATTATTAGGACCGTTTGTAAGCACTGCAACAGTTGGTGTCTTAAACACCAATGGTTATTTGTCTCAACAAATGGCGCGTTGGACGCTTAATTTGTTTTGCCATGTTTGTGGCTTTTCTTATGTGCCCAAAAGCAAAGAACAAAAAAGAAAGTCACACCTTACCATAATCCCAAAAGCTTATCGCTTATACAAGGTGGGCTAAAAGAAGTCATCGGCAGTGGGGTCTGAGGCTCTGAGCTTAAGGCTTAATATTCAAAATTTGAAAATGTGTTAGCTACAAAAATTATTAAAATACCGATAATGACACTCAGGATGATTGTAAGGTAATTTTCAATGATAATTGAAGCACGCTATTTTTAAAGTGTAATCATATGGTTTGAAGTCAGGCTGCAAACACATTTTTCACTTTTTTGTTTGAGAAAGCCACCTTTGCTAAAAGCTGTAATTTTTTTTTAATTTTTTTGTTACGTCTTCTTTCTAATTTGAAGTTAAAGGTATGTATTATGTTAAAAAGTAGTCAGTGACCTAATGTCCCTTGAAAATTGGTTTGTACTGGGCTGTTTAAATATATTCAAATTAACCTTGGTGCAATTTTTAGTGGAATAAATTTAATATTGATTGTGTTTATTGGTACATATCCGTGTTTTGTAAAAAACGGATCTTTGTGATTATAAATGTTCATTATGAAAGCCTCTGGAACCCATTTACAAGATATATTATTTAGGAATCACAGTTCGTTTCCATCCCAAGATATATATTATTTTATAATTATGTTCACTTTTTAAGCAAGCACTTTTTTTTTGTATGGCATAAAGGAAAGGCTTTCAAAAAACCACAAAAATACAACAAGAAAACTATGTTTTTGCATGATTCATCAAAACAAAATTATGAAGAGATAACGCAAAAAAAATTACAATTTTTCACAACTTTTATTGAGATGAAGGGTCTGGAAATCAGAGAGATCATCTTTATAAATAAGGGGAGGGTTAGACACACCACTTATTTCATTTCGAAAGTAAGATGTGCGCTGACCTTCAAAATCCAGAGTTTCCGCCAAATGTTCAATAGCTATTGGCAAAGGGAGCGAAGTTCGCCTTCCACTACCGAACTGCAAAGCTTCTGTTCAGAGTCATAGCCGACGTTAAGAA
>JAEIFV010001376.1:0-56920 GCA_018904265.1 Lordiphosa collinella
TCCTTGTTAGACGTAAGCAGGCAGCGTGCGGCAAGGGGGCTTTGGGTAATTGGCCAAGGTGCCCAGGTCCAGCACTGTTGTTCAGCGGCTGCAGCTGTGCGGAGCTGCCTCTATCGCTGCCTTTGCATCTCGAGACGAGTTTGCCAAGCAATAATTTTATTTTTAGTCATCGCATCTTCTTCACATTGCCACAGCTTCCCCGCCTGCTGCTGCTGCTCCTTCGCTCCTTCAGTTATAACGACTTGCCGCTTGTGTTATTATCTTTGGGCATAAATTTTACGGCCAATATTCACAGCTCCACCCACTGTTGAAAATGTTTTCTTCTGTTTTTTTTTTCTTCTCTCGTCGCTTCTTCTTGGCAATTGCAAAAATTATTATAAGGGTTTTGGGGTTCTATAAATTATGTTTCAGCTTTTCCTTTCTCATGTAAATTGATTTTTGCAGAAGCTTCCTAAAAGGTTTGCGACGGACATTTGTCATAAATGATGATGATGATGGATACTTTTTCTTTCTGCTAAATAAGCGCAAATCTAGGTTGTGGCAAGACAAAACGAGTTTCTGAGCGATTCCAAAAAAGGCAACTTGAAGATATTAGACTTGGCTTGGGTGTCAACCTCAGCATATTTTTTTTTTGCTTTGTCGTATTCAGATTTCATGGCAACAATTTAAGTGTAAAAGAAAAAAAAATTGACAGTTGAAATTGCTTACAAGTGGCACACACAAAGCTTAAGTTGAAGAAGAGTCTTTTGGGTAGATTTGACTTTTTTGGTACGTTTTGAATGAAGTTGTTTAAATCGGCGACAAGTGGCACTCGAACTTGACGCTTTGGAGGATTGAAAGATGTGAGAGGGAAGAGGAAATTGAAAGATTAATGAGACAAAGGAAAAAAGGTGAATATGTGAAATGAAAGGTAGCCTTAATTTAATCTCTACTGCTGTAACTCAACCACTTATGACAACTTTTCGCCTTGAGCTTAACAAAAAAAAATTGCTAGCATGGCCATAAAATTTTTTCCAGCCACAAGGACACGAGGTTTCACTCTATTGCCCACCCAAAACAACACGTGGCCATAAAGTGACGACGAGCCAAACAATTTGGAGGAGCTGCCGCCGCCGCCGCATCCATGTCCATGTGGTAAATCGAGAGGTCGGACGGGTCTTATGCCGGGGTTGTCGTTGTCATATTTTATGCCCAAATAGTTAAACGAATGCACAAACACACATAAAAACCAGCTGGAAAATTGCTTGTAAAACATTTTTGTGTGTGACATTGAAAGCAAAAGAAAAAAAAAATGTAGGCAGGAGAGGTGGGAATGGCATGGGGAGGTACGCATTTATAGCAAATCTCCGGGCCCCTCTACACATTGCCATAAATCACAAAAAAGTATTTCAATTTTTTTTCCTCTCTCAACAAATTTTTTTGGCTACATTAATGCGCCTACACACACAGACAAACATATACGAGGAGAGAATCCGGTCTGAAACTGACAGCCTATTTGCGCCTCGTCGCTAGAAAGCGACTGGTTGTGGCTCAGGAATGGCTCCTGCCAGGCGGTGACTTCGCTTTTAAGCTATTTATGATTTTCGCGCAGTAGCATTTATTTTTTTGGGTTAAATACTCTGTAAGTCCCACAGCCAAAAAGGGTAGCTTGAGACTGGTGACAAATTTATGTGAATAGAATTTATGGATGTGTACTTTCAATATTTATGTATACAGCTTTAGTATTGAATTGGTTTATGGAACACTTCCAATTTCTTGCCATTTTTGAGATTTATACGTTCATACGGACAGACGTACGTGGCTATATCGACTCAGCTTTTGATGTGGATCAAGAATATATATCTTGCTTTCTTCTGAATTAAACATGCATTTTCAGCAACCTTATATGTATACTCTGCGTACCTTTGGTAAAGAGTTCAAAAAATAAATGCTATTTGGATTAAGAGCTTGCATTCTTTTGATATCGAAAATACTTCAGTCAAGTATGAAATACTCTTTTAAATCTATCAGTGCACACTCACGCACGCGAAGAAATCACTTTTTAGTATTTTTGCCTGTTTTTTTGTAATCAGACTTATTTCTAAATCTTATGACATCAATAAGGATTATCAAAGGAATGAAAACGTAATCCCTTTCCTACCGAGTTCTCTTCCATTTTAAGACCTCTTACTCTCAAGTTGATCCCGTTCCGAGCCCACAGTATTGTCTGTTGCTCTTTGAATTCTTAAAAGCTTATAAAAGATTGTTTTCGAAATACTATCCGAGAATACTAAATATATTTTCAGTCGTTAAACGAATTTGGGACCAATGTAGTCTCGGAATCTTGAACTAATATCAGTGAAGCAAACTTCTTAATTCTGTACAAGAAGGATTGGTCTGGAGCAGCGGTGGGCAAGCCCTTGCCCTTTCATAGCTTTGGATAGTTATTTCAAGGCAGCTGGCGCCACGCAGACGCATAAAAAATGGCCACGTTTCTTGCCGTCGCCGCACACACGACGACAGAAAGACAAGTGCAATTGCCTCGCTCTGAAGCGGGACCGAATTTCAGTTACTGCCTTTATATTCTCAATGCAGGGAATTCCAACTTTAGAATTACAAGCGGTCTTATTTATGCGAAATTTATGAATACTTTTAGGCAGTTGGTAGATTCAATTCAATATTCGTAGTATTTTAGCCGTGTAGCAACAAGCGTGTGCGATGGCACAACTGGTTGAAACGGCATTCCAATAGTGTTCAGTCCAAAGGCGTCGAGTTCAAGTCCTCCCAGAGTAAGTAAAAAATTTTGTACAAATTTCTATAATTCGTAGTTTTTTAGAACCAAATTTAATAAAATTATGCTCCGGAGTCATAACAAAAGAAAATAAGTTTCATGTTGGCAGGCAAAATTTTTAAATAAAGAAAAGTTTAAACTTTTTTTCATATTACCCTCTAGATCAGGGACAGGCACATTCCTATCTCGTGTGCATACAAAAATTCTAAAGGCAGCGCTGCTCTGACACACATACTATAAGCTGTACAAGCACCGCTGCGCTGCTTGCTTTCCTACGCCGCGACGCAGTCGTTGCTACTGAAATTGAGAGCAACTGTTGCGGTGCTCTCACACACACACCAATGCAAAAATGAAAATGTATTTTTTGCCTGCCTCTGCTTTAGATTTACGAATTTCTTATTTAAAGCTAAATCAATGGTGTAAATATTAAAATATCAGAGCAGTTTTCCATCAGTGTACTAAACTTATCGAACCTTGCTATGAGCCTTGGTTTATCTTAGAAAGTTGAAACAGATCTCGATTTTTGTCTTTATTTTGTCGATATTTATAAGTCCTCTTTAACGGTTTCCAAAAGATCTTGGGTTTTTAATTACAATGGTAACCTCTAACTTCTATGTATGTGATTTTTCCTGCAGAGCTTTTGCTTCGTATTCCATTCTTAAAACGCATTTTTACTAGATAATGCAACGATACACTTATAAACAGTTATATTGAAAAAATATAATAATTCAATTGTAGAACCGTACTCTTTTCCAAGCAGAGGGGGTACGGTTTGGTGTATCACCGTTGCGACCGGTGCTGCCCATAACAGTTTGTTTTCCAATAATCGTATTGCTCATACGATCTTTATCTCGTGATAAATAATCCCGATTCTAATTGTACCTAAATATGTGTTATATGTGTATTTTATAGAACCTTCAATCTATAAAACTGTGGGCGATATGATGTTTTTTCCAAATTTGAAAATTTAAAATAAACTTGATCTGCCTGCAAGTATAAGAAGTTTTTCTATCATACATATGAAAGTTTAAGCTGATACAACGAAAATATAGCTAAAAGCCGGGTTGTCTGTTTTTTGCCATCTTAGTTTTTGCAATTCTTAACTGCTAGAAGCAATAATGGCTTGGAGAGCCAGTCGGAATTAGCGGTCAGCAGCGGAGCCTACTGTAGAGAAAACTTGGAAGTTGCTGAAACAGTACTGTATAGGCAACCAGCTCTTTGTGGTGTATCAATGTATAAGTTATTTACAGTTGCTTTTCCAGACCTCAAGCCGGCTAAACTAGCTAACTTATTAAATATTTATAAAAATTATTTAGGATTTTAAATGTAGCAGCATTCACTAGCAAGCCTGGAGCTTTAATTGTTTAGAAATTAAGAAGAAAAAAACACATTTAGAGTATTCACGACCGCCAGTAGAGCAGTGGAGTTGTTCAATTGAGAAAATTTTAATTTTTTGAAAACTTGTTAGTATAATTTTTTTTTGGTTTATTCTTTTAGTTTTCGACATTTAAAAAATATAAAATTTCCTCAATTCAACAACTCCACAGCTCAACTGGGGATCGTGAATACCCTAAGTGTTACTTTGTGGTGAACAAGTCTTCTGCTGGAACATGCCCAGAGCCAGATTACAGCCTCGTAGACACCAATACAAATGAAGAAAATATTTCTGAAGCAACAACAACCGCTAGCTATAGAAGGAGAAACCCGGTTATTGTCTAGTGCTGTGTGCGTGTGCTCGTGAATGTATTACCCCGTTTACGGTGACAACTAAAAATCTGCCCAAACTTTGAGAGAGCGCGCCCTTAGCTGAGCTTTACATAAAAGCTTTCGAGATGACATTTCTTTCTCTTTGTTATCCTGTCAACACGTTTTCATGCCCCCCTGACAAAATTTTTGACAAGTAGTCGCCAACAAGCCGTCCGAGCAAGAACGTCTTCGTATTCCCCTTGTAAAATTCTACGAAATGCTTGCTGACAAAGGTAAAGTGTTTACAGTAAACCATTTTACCTAAGAGGGCAAGTCCAAGCTCACTATTTAAAGTATTTTGCAACAAAACATAATAAAAAGAGAAGTGGTCGGAAAGCAAACATTATGACCGACCAAGATGTCAGAAAGCTAACCCAACTTTTTTAACAGACAGAAAATTAAATTGCAGCCAACAACACATCAGTAAAGTGGTAAAAAAGAATAATATTGTTGCCAGACGTAAGCAAAGAGCACACACCTGACCAAATACAGACTGTCAAGTCTCTATGTCGGTGGAAGTGCAACCAATATCGCCTTTTTGCCAATATCCCTTTTGTACCAAAGGAACGGAACCCAACAAACTTGCCGCAGTGTCGTCCAATTGAAGATTTTTTTTGGAAGTCTGAGTGCTGCAGTTTAAAAAAACAACTGAAAGGACTGAACAACAGGATTCGCTTATGTATCCGGAAATACGAACCCAAGGTCCTACAGGCCTCCTGCGGAGACATTTTCCGGAAGTTACGTCGAGTGGCTGCTAACGGTCCTTTCGACCAAATCCATTGATAAATAGTCATAAATAAACTGTAAAATTTTCATAAAGATCCGTTAAGAATGGCGGCATTTTAAAGATTGTAGAGATTTTTCGTTGTCACCCGTTAAGGCCCGCGACGGAAGAGCTTAACACATCTGATACGTGGACTCAATGTTAATAGGCTGTGGGCCTTATTTTGCGTTGCTCTGCTGGTGCAATATTGTTGCCACCAAATGTTACGCGCTGTTACTCTACATGTAAGCCATCGATCAGCTAAACTTAACTAAAATAAAATAAAATTTTAATTGTGAAAATATGGCAGAAAAACAAAGCGAAAGAGCCGATTGGAATTGTTTTCTCATGAAGACAAGGTTGCGCTGAGACCGGGATGCCATTTGGGATTCATCCCACCTCAAGCATTCGGACTTAAATTTTGTTTACAAGGCTTGGATTGAGTTGCCTGAGCTTGTTCAAAATAAGGTTTGGAACATACCTACAGAAAGACAAGCACTTTGGATAAATTGATTAACATTTCTACCAATATGTGACAGTTGCGGATTACCGAACTGGATTTAAGGATTTGCGGGAGAGCTATTGCTATCATGGCAGAAGCACAAGCGTAAATCACTTGTCATCAAAACAAAACACAACTGATTGAGCAGTGTGACCCTCCTCCAGCTAATTTAAAAATGCCATGAACCTGAACAAGGCGATTCAGCGGCGTAATTTTTTTGTTAGTTATGGTCACACTAGGCATATGTTCCACGCTGACGCAATATGTGGTGGCGTAAGCTGAATTACTTACGTCGTCAGTCCGTCGGGGCCATAAACAAGGTATCTGTAAATTGTAAAATGGCTTGACACAGCCCCAAAGGGCCAACGCAGAGCTTCTTTCAATTTCCTGGCTTTTGCGCTTCTAATTTTCGCACAAGAGAAAGGGACCTACAATTTAACGCCGAATCCGAACGGCAGTTTGAGAAGCTTTTGCATGGCTAATTACTACAAAGCTGGCGCCAAAAGAAGAGAAGGGTGACCGGGTGTAAAGTTAATTCAAAAAAAAAACTGTTCATTAGAGGTTCCGAGGCGGGGTTGAACCCACGAACTCTTGCACAGCGGTCGCGCACACTAGCCGCTGAGATATCCGGCCACGGTATATGATCCACACAAAATCATTCGTCGCCAACAACAAAACTTCACTGAATACACAAAGCATACATATTTGTAGTTGCGAGTGGCATAGGGAGAAGCTATTTTCGCAACTTGCTTAGAATTGTGCTCTGCTTGAGCGCCTATACGCGCGGCTAAGCTATGGGGAAAGCAACGACGAATGCGCGTTGGGCGCAAAGGCTGTGGGCACTAAGTACTGTCTTTTATTACAGAATGTCTGCAAAACGTTAAACTTTTTGATTGTTAAAGTTGGGTTCAAAAGATACATATACTTTAAAGAAGTATTAACCTTAAGAAATAATAAACATTTTCCTAGTGTGCCAAAAATTAGTTTCAAATGCTTGCAAGATGTGACTTAGCTTAAAGAATCCAATGTGACTGTTTAAATGACCTTTATAATATTCCAACGGCCCGAGGTATGTACTCAATCTCTCCTTTAAATTAAACATTAAAAACTAAAAATATATGATTTTTCCAACATTTTTCTAGGGTATTTTCTAATCATCTACTGGTTTTTCTTTAATTTGTAACTGGCAATTTTTCTTGTTTACTTATTTTATTTTTTTATTTTATTTGCATGCTGATTTTCCGGGCCGCAGCTTGGCATGCGAGTGCTGTTGATATTGACATGGTAAAGGGCAAGCGGGAGGGGTGAGCCTTTGCAGACTCACGAATGTTTAACAAATGTGTGACATTTTTGTGCGGCGGCTTGGCGGCGGGAGCTGGGGCCAAGTGTTGCCCCTGGTCGCTGTCTGTTTGCTCTTTGCACACGCGTTTGGAATTGATTTTTATGCTGTGATTATATTTTCGAAAAGGTTGACGATGAGCTCGCGATGCTTTCGCTAGGGAGGCTGTTTAAACAGGGAGGGGAACCCCCCACCGCTCTGTTTATTTTTCTGCGCAGCCTGCAACAATGAAGTGTCGCCCCAAGAACTGGGAGCTGAAGTACGCTTGAAAAAATATAAATTAAATTATGCGTTCATGTTGTTTTAATGGGCATCGAAAGGAGGTGTGGGGTTAGGTGGGCAGGCTGGGGGGCCACTAGACAGATGCTGTTTGCCTGATAGTCGGTTTTATGTGCCTTGTTTAACGATCGGAAGTTATATTCATAAAAATATGTCAATGAATTGTGAATTATTTATGGGGGGCCAGGCATAAAAAATGTCAGGCCAATAAATAAATAACAAGGATGAAAAATGTGAGAGTCGATACGAAGGGCAATTACCCTACTTTGAAAGTGTGCTAGAATCTGTGGACAGTTGGGCTGCAGTGGATAATATTTTCCCATGCCAGAAAGCTGGAAAATGTACTCAGACACATATGTTATACCACAAATTGCATTTTCCCACCCAAGTGGAGGGACCTTGTGCTCAAAAAAAAAAACTGAAAATTTAATTGCAATTAAAGTTGAGTGTATGTACAACGGAATGAAATGAACACCTTCCATTAAATTGAGGCAGTCGACCTACTTTATACCGGACTTGAAGTGAAGGAGTAGCTGTGGGTACACACCCAGATTCGTTACCATATTCCGTTCCGGATGTCACTCAGGAGTGCCAACAAAGTGTTGGCCGAAGGCTTAAATTTCGAAACGACAATTAGAAAACTTGCAAAATAACATGGACAGCGGAAATTTTAATGAAAAATAAAGGTGGAAATTGTGGAAAGAGCGACAAAAAAAAAACTTGTTGAAAACTGGTCAGGCCACATGGCACCTCAAGGAGCGGGTGTTAAGTTGGTAATTTTATGCCTGAGTTAACTTTTAATTTGTGTAAATGATTTTCTGGATTTTATGCGCATCATTAAAATGAGTGGAGATACATTTTGATGTAAATGTAGGGCCCAAGATGAGCAGGCCCGATAAATGTACAGATATAGTTGAATGCGTCTGCTTTAGCCGGATTGACAGGCAGACAGTTTAATGCGCTTTGATTTGTGGGTCAGCATTGCAAAGAGGGAGAGAAAGATGGGCTATAAAGCTTAGCAAATGTTTGTCAAGAAGATAAAGAAATTGCTTTATGATTTGAGCATTTGAAATGTAAAAGTTTTACTTACAGTCACTAAAATGTAGAGGAAACGTTGGGTGTCTGAAATGATAGAAGAAGAAAAAAGTGATTAAAATATTATAAAAATTTGAAAAATTGCAGGTTTCTTCAGTAGACTTGACACAACTTTGAGCGAAAACCACAAATCAACTAAAAATATTCTTCTTGAGAAATCTCAATAAGATAAGCTGCTCAAATCTCAAGCGCTTTTGCTGTTTTTGATTCTTTATTTGACGACAAATTTCTCTAACAATTTTCGGTCTAAAAATGACCACTTTAAATCCCATTTGCTCATAAATTTTCCAAAATCTTAATGTCTCTTTAAAATTACATAATCCACTTAAGTATTTTTGTTACATATCATCACACATACGCCATGTTGACCCTCAGCCCATTTGGGGTTATAATTTTGTAAGCTTTGCTCATTTGAATTTAACACTTTTATATATGGAGAAGCTGCCGCTGCCAGAGAGAACAACGTTGCATCGTAAAAAAAAAAACTTTTTTGGCGCCGCTCATTATTAAAATTTCTTTATGACAAGCGAGAAGGAGCTGGGCCCAAAGTGCCATCAACAGCCAACGCTGGCGACGCGACAAAAGGCATAAAAACTGGTAACAAAATATTTGTATTTATCTCTCCCTCACACACCACACACACACACATACACATAGTCTTTGTGTGTGGCAACAAACAAAAATTTGTTTTGGTCTTTAGTTTTTTTTTTTTTTTTGCATAAATTAACATAAGATTTATGGTCCGTCCACTTGAAAATGAGACGAAAACTAGAGGAGCATAATGGGTGTGGGAGGCGGGCTGTTCTAACAAGTGGATGGAAAAAACTTTTATAGGATATTTTTGTGTGTTTTTAAAGCGAAATTTTTTGCACGTGTCTGGCATCCGAATGAAAGAAAAGGAAACGGTCAAGAAAAACATCAACTCTTTCTTTCTGTTTAACTTGACAACTTTGCAGCCGTCTGGGCTTTAATTCGAAATCAAACGAAATCATCAGCTCTTTATAAGGCAATGCAAAACCGTAACGAAAACTTGTTTTTAATTATACCAAAGAAGATAATAAAAAAATCTTAATTTCATTTTGATTCGTTCCGTTTAATGTTTTTAATATCTTTGCATCTGTAACTCAATTGGCGTTTAAATGTTGCCCAGACAATTCGATTTGTGTATTTAAAAATGCATAAATTATGGAACGATGATTGTGAATTCGATTTGTGGGTCAAACTGAACAGAAATAAAAATTATGATATGAAATTTATGGAAGTGATTTGATGGAGATAATAGATTTCTTGGATAGTTAGAAGGAATAAAATGTTTGAAATTCTTTGGGCAAAGTTTGCTCGACACACTCATGTAAAATGAAAGGTTCACATTGAAATTTACCTTTACTCATCTTGTTGTTCTATGTCGTTGGTTTACGTGAGTCCTGCGTTAATAAAACATCCACAGAATTGGTTCTTGATAAGTAACTTAAGGGGGTCTTCTCATTCAAAACCCGTTTTTTGGACCCTTTTTAAAAAAATTCTTATTTGAAAACGCAAAGAATAATTGAAAACTTTTTTATTTATTGTATTACAAAAGGTTCAAAGTAAATAAAAAAATTTTTTTTGCCTCGATACGAGGGCTGTTCAAAAAGTAATGAGACTTCAAAGTTGGTGGTGAAAAAAAAGGTGTCGTCACGGCGGCCACGATTCCGGGTCTCCGGAGCGTCCGAAATGAAAAAAAAAACGGGGTTATAATCAGTATAGATGTAATTCTCGGGTGAACCTCAAACTTAATTTTGTGATTTTTTTTGACAAAATGGCGGCCATTGAAAAAAAAAATTTCAATTTCGGGCTTTTTTTTGTAGTTTAGTGTAAAAAAAAAATAGTAAAAAATTTTTTTAAAATTATGGTCGACTTTCACCCGAGAATGGTGACAATTCTGCGTCGATTCCACTTTGTTTCATGAAAATCGGTTCAGTTGAACTGGAGATATCATGGCCGCCAGTTCGAAAAACGTGGTTTCGAGATAAACGCGCTTTAAGTTTGCAGTTGCTTGGGAATTTAGGTCACATTGGGTCACTAAAAGGACTATATCTCCTAAACTAATTCGAGTTTTCGAAAATCCTTTTGGGGGGATATTTTTGAATATCCAAGCTATAAATAAATGCAAAAAAAAAAGTCGAAAAAAAAAGTTGCTCAATGAGAAGACCCCCTTAATACAAACACTTCGGTAAGAAAAATAATTTGTCTCGTTGTACGCTAACGTTTGCTCGCGTTTGAAAAGCCTCCCTGCAGTACGCTGCACTAGTACATAGGTGATGAGTTCAGTACTTACTGGTAACCAGAAGTACGTACAGCCCTACCCACCCGCAATGCATTTCAGTACTTACTTTTTGCTGGGCATGTACTAGGAGGTAACCAATCGCCACCTCTTCGCTTTTCATGTTAGTAGTGGTAAGTAAGTAGTGTAAACTCCGTTCAGTTTTTTACGGACGCTGCTTTACCAAAAGGGCACTCCTGTGCGTACCCAACTGTAGATAGGGGAAGATGGGGTGTTCTGAGCCATGGGGTGTTGTGAGCCATCTGAATATTGGCCCCCTTGCCTGCCTCTGCAGTACACCTTCTTTTTCGACCGATCATTCTTACTGCAGCTATATGCTATAGTCATCCGATTTTGATATAACTTTGTAGAAATGTGTTAAAGTATATAAAATAAGAATTTGCCAATAAAAAGGACGTTTTCATTAAAAACAAAAAAGTTTTTCTCACTAAGACTAGTTTTTCGACCGATCGTTCCTATGGCAGCTATATGCTATAGCCATCTGATCCGGCCGGTTCCGACAAATGTGCAGCGTATTTGTACTAAAAGACTTCGTGCAAAGTTTGGTAAAGATAGCTTTAAAACTGACGGAGGAGATAGCATAGAATCAGACAGACGGACAGGGCTGTCAACTCAGCTCGTCATGCTGGTCAAGAATTTGTATACTTTAAGTTCGGAGATGTTTCCTTCAATGCGTTACAAACATCCGGACAATTTTATAATACCCTCTGCAAGGGTATAAAAAAGACAAAAAACTTGCAAAAATGGCAACATTTTTTGCTATTTCGATAGCTTGTGTGGATAGTGTCAAACATCTGATATTTCTTTCTAGAACTAAAGGTTCAGCAAGAAAATGAATAAAAACACTCGAAATCAATGGTACAGGGTTTTCTGGAGTCGACTACAGCGCCTTAACTTGTTTGTTGTTAAGCCCGTTACTCATAGAGTAAAAAGTGTATACTAAAGTCGTGCGAGCGTATGTCACATGCAGAAGGAAGCATCTAATACCCCATAAAGAAAATATACACGTATTTTCTTAACTACAGGGTGGGTCAAAAGAAGTCATCCGATGTTGTTTGGCTTTCATTTTTTTTCTAAATAAAAAACGTATATTCTGTTTTTTGATTATATTTATTTGAACCTTTAGAATTTTATTGGTCATTTCGAGAAGATGATATCGGCCAAATGGGCGCCGTTACAATTGATTGCCATACGGGCTCGTTTTATGGCATTTTTCATCACATCGGCAAGAACTTCGGGCTGCAGATTCTCGCACTCGTGTCGAATGTTGTCCTTGAGGGCTTCCAAGGTCTCGGGCTTGGTTACGTAAACACGGGATTTCAAAAAACCCCACAAAAAAAAGTCTGGAACGGTTAAATCGGGCGATCTTGCAGGCCAGTGCAAATCGCCAAAACGAGAGATGAGGCGACCCGGGAACGCCGCCTTCAGAATGTCGGTGGCGGCTTGCGCAGTGTGTGCCGTTGCTCCGTCCTGTTGGAACCACATGTCCTCCAGTCCTAATTCGTCCAATTGCGGCAGAAAAAACCCGGTTAACATGAACCTATAACGCGCACCGTCCACTGTTGTCGTTTGACCAGCAACGTGTAATGGCTCCTCGTGCATCCCTCGTGGATTTTCGGTGCCCCAAAAGCGATAGTTTTGCTTGTTCACGTACCCGCTGAGGTGGAAATAAGCCTCATCGCGCATTATGATTTTGGTCGAAAAATCGATTATTCACGATTATTCCGCGTTCTTGGGGAGTATATCGATCCATGGTTTGTTCACTTGTATTCTACATCTGTCTAGTCCACAAATGTCAAAACAGATCCGACTTTGGCGGCTATTTGTAAAAATAAGAGCATCTTCCAATAGGGTGACTTCTTTTGACCCACCCTGTACAAACCCATAACGCAACATTGTGCTATCGTAAACACCTATTATTAAATGCGGCGGTAACGATTTCGATAGCAAAGTTACTGTAGAGCATGGTGGAACTAATAAGGTGAAGCCGTCCGAGACAGCACTCTCTCTGTTTGTAGGGCCAAAGGGCCAGTATGCTGTGAGTGCTTGAAGCGAAAGGTAGGCTACGGAAAAATTTTTCTGTAGTTTTGTCATGATAATAAATAGAAGGGTAGTGCAATCAGTTGATCCACTGCGACATGCGTTACAATTTGTGAGTCTGTGACGTCATTTGACAGATGAGTCTAAGGTTGGGTTTTTAAATTTTTAAATTTTTATTTGATATTAAATAGTTGTTTTTAATTTTGTCATTTTGCATTTTGGCTTGTGCGTGAGTGAGTTCATTTCAAAACAAAATGAAGTAAGTAAAGAAAATAATCAACCATTTTTTCAAATTTCCCAAAGTTTAATTGGACAGTTACAATGCCATCTGAGTAGTAACCAATATTAATTCTAAGGTAATCAAGTAAATGGCCGACAACATTAAAAAATTAAAGATCTTGTGTTTTACTTACTATAGCACAAGCTTTTTCCAAGAGCTGCAACTTTGGGCTATCTTGGGTGAAACTGCACTGCTAATTATTCAAAAAGGTATTTGTTTTTTATGTATATGGGCTTTAGCGACCTGTTTTGATTTTAGTCAACTACTTTGGTATTGCTTTATCAATATTTTATAAAACTTAAGTTCTTACTCTTAAATGCTTATTAATATTAGACGAACGATTGGTTTGATGTCATGAATACAAGAGTACCCAAAACCGACAGCAGAGTTCGCAAGCATGCCTATGGGCTCGCACTTGACGAACAAAACTTAATTTTGGATGACATGACCATGATGGTGAAGAATATGAGAGTGGGATGCAAAAAATCATTATTACCATTTCAAAAAGGTAAGTTAGTATCCAATATGTGGTATCCAGGAATTATTCAATCAAATAATGCTCTTAAGCTACTTTTTGCCGACCTTAAGAGCAAATATTCTATTAAATATATACTCACATATCGGCTCAACCAGGATGTGTTGGAGAACTTTTTTGGCTCATTGAGATCTCGAGGGGGCCTACATGACCATCCTGACCAGCAAGAATTCAAATATAGGCTTCGATCTAGCCTGTTAGGTCACAATACCGGTATATTGTCTACTGAAGGAAATTGTATCCAGGACGATACTGCAGACTTGCAAGTACCGGGGGCACCAATGACAGGTACAATTTCACTTTTTGGTTTTAGTTTCTAATCAAAGCTTTTGTATTTGTTCAGCAATAATCCTAAAACACATTAAAGGCGCGCCAAGGCCTAATACATTGGCAGCCGACTTAAGCAAATTAAGGACGCAGAGCCCACCGTAGTAGAACCTACATATACTTGGGTGGACCACCTAAGCGAAGGGGGCCTCTGCAAGCCGTCTAAAGACTTCATGCACAAAATAAAATTGTTGGAGGAGATTTTCAAAGAACTTTTCAAAGAACTGAATGGAGACACACTAATGTGCACTGAAAAAATATTTGAAAAAACATCTGGAACTGGCGGAAGAAATAGATTGCGATGAAAAAACCAAACTGTTTTTTTTCCGCAGCCGGATGTTCTTTAATATGCGTAAACTCAACAAAGAAATAATTCAAAAAAAGCCATCAGTGTCCAAAAAATTAAATAAAACTATAAATTAATTTGTTTTTAAAATTTGTGTTTCCTAAATATAGCGATAACTTAAAAAAAAATACATTCTGTTGCCGCAGCACATTTTCAAATTTGTCAACAAACACAAAACTGTGAGCCTGTGACGTCACAGTATAGTTTTGTTTTTGACAAGCTTCCTCATTGCGCTACCTTCTATTCATTTTATGCTGTAGAGTAAATGCTGCTTTAAATACTTATTCCCAAATCCAATACCCAAAACTAAGTAGCATTTTAATCAAAATTCTAACTTATTGTCATTGTCGTGCCTGGTGGAGTTCTATAGTAATTTTTACTTCTCAAAATTGGTTGACTAATATTCCTAAAGTTTAGTTTTTTTTCACCAACTTTAATAATTGGACTGAATTAAGGGTAAATTTCAGAGTAATATTTCTTTATAACTCGCTATAAGCATTTCTGCCATCTGTGTTAGCCATGTCGACTGGACGTCTTCGAAACGACTACGGGTGTATAATAGGAAAATGGCTAAAAAAAAAAAAAAAGAATAAAAAAATTAAAATTTTTGGGTGCAAGAAAAAAGGTGCTCACTTCAGAACTTAAAGACTGACGAGAAAAATAAAATAAAAAAATGTCGGAGCATATGCTTCAAGAAGCAAAGCCCAACTAAAATTTGGGAGACATTTAGCAGCTATTTATACCCCGGACTTGAGAACGAGTGATTACACTCGTTACGATAACAAATGGCTCGATATCAAAAGTAAGTTATCGATTAGTTAAAAGAGAGCGATTAACATTAGTTTTAACATTTGAACTCAATGTTAGCAAACAGCTAATGCGGCACTGAAAAGTATGCACCGCTTTTTAGAACCTTAAATACTCTGCCATTTATTATCCGAGCTGGATGTCTTCAAAATTGTTGGAGTTATAACAACATTTTTTATTTTAAATAAACTTGATCTGCCTGCGGACAATACTAGTTTACATACAAAATTTGGTTGCTCTAGCTCTTTTAGTTTCCCGTCGGATCGCTACATTACCCCCTTCTGAGACTCGAGACTCCTTTCCGAGTAGGGTTGGCGAAAGATCCTGATAGTGGGCAAGGCTGTCCAAAAGAGCGGTTTCGGTAGACCTTTTTCAGGGAGGCGGACCTCGTAGAGCAGATCCAAATGGGGTCGCACAACTGTTGCGGGGCCATTCCAATCTGACTGAAGTTCTGACACAGGCCCAGAGTGGCCAGAAGCAGAAAGTTTGCCACATGATCAAGGTCAGAGTGCCGAATATACAGCGCGCCCCGCCTCTGTAGCACCACCTGCACATAGCACCTTTCCAGCTGCCTCTTCCACTACCCCACACATGACACCAGTTGTGGCTACTTTTGGTCAGTGGACCTCGACTTGGTAAGGTTAGTCGAGCGGATACTGTTTTTATTAGGTGACGAACTCGCCTGCGGTCATTAGGACTGGTTCGCCGTCAGAGTCTAGGTTCGTCTATTTATCATCAAATTTTACGATTATTTAAAATTATCCACATCTGTTTCCGAGTCCGAATATCTAGAAGTTCTGAATTCCAAGAAACGATACAACATTTTGGTTGAAACACGACAGACAAGACAGGATAAAAATTTGATAGGGTTTATATCAATTACTCATGATTTGAATCGATCTCGAAAACTGAATAGATCAGATCGTGCGCTTTATAGTCTCGTATTCAGAATGACAAAAGATCCTTAAACCACCCATGATCATCGAAGCAACGTCAATGTGACGAAATAAGTTTGCATCTCTGTTTTTTTTTAGACACGGATAAAAGAGTTACCTCGGAATAAAATTGTCAATATGTATTAAAAAAGTATACTTGTACCGGTACATACCAGTATACCAAAATACAAATTCGGGTAGAATCTGTAACCCAATCATTCTTTTCGGGACGTACTGGAGCCGCAAATCATTTCCCTGCTAAAAACAAATGTTGACTTTCATATGGATTGCAACCAAAATCGACTTGATATAATGACAGATCCTATATTCAAAAGTTCTTCATTTCAGTTCGCTTTTCAATTAAAAAGAGTCGAAATTATAACGTATCCATATAACAAACTTCCAGAAAAATTGTTCTTAACCATTTTTTGTTTGTTTGCTGTGTGAAAAGCAAAAAAGTTATGTTCAAATATATATAAATTGTGAAAGACTCGCTCCTTATTCTTTGATTGTGTAATTTTTATGTTGACTCACTGACTTTACACCTCTGCTACTCAATTTCACATCACATGCTTCAGTTTCCTCATTTAGCTCATGCCACATACTTAGTATTTAATACTTATATGTATGTATTGTAGTACTTCCCCCTCTCCCCCCATTCCTGCTACTCCAATATATATTTCTCGCGGAAGTCACGTAGCCAGTGAACAATTTGAAAATGAGTTTTGCCGGTTTTACACCCGAACGAAAAATCGTTTATGCCGCCGCCTCATGGATTTGGATTCTTGCTGGTTTCATTCCTCTTGGTTGCGGTCAATGGAAAAGCCGCCTTCGCTGGTTCTAAAGTCAACGATGCAGGAATTGAGCAATTCGCACGTTTGCCTTTAGTCAAAACAAAGTAAAACACACAGAACACAGTTGAAAGAATTGGACATACATCTAGAATACAGAACATAATTCGAGTAGCAGGCGCATTCTGATGAGTGCACGGTGCAGGCGGTGAGGGAAGCGCGGGCAACTCGTGCTGTTTGGTTACCAAGAAATACCATAAATTCATCAATTATGACGGCTGGGTATGTGGACAACATGGACACGGGCATATGGGAGTGGGATCGGATTGACAGCTGTCACAGCACAGCAAAAACGTATGGACAGTGGGGAGAGGGAAAGGCGACGATGTCAGATGCAGCCAGAATGCGTGGTTAAAGCATGTAACGATCTAATTAAAGGATTCCTCAAAAAAAGGAGAGGCAATCAATTAATTGGTTGGTATTTATAAAAAGTGCTCAGTTGCTTTTAAATCAGGACAAGGGGTATGGTCCACGGTATTGAGTTATTTTTTCTGTTTTAAGTCAGAAACATTAAATAAAACAATAGAGTTATCCAAAATTAATAAAATTTGATTTTCATATATTGGAAATTTATTTCAAAACATGTTTGCATGTAAATTAATAAGCATGGCAGCGTTTATATCCAAGCATGGCAAGAAACTTGTAGCTTTATAATTGGTAATTCTACTTTCAATATATCGTAGACAGCATTATTTGTCGATCTACCAAGCTTATTAGCGATAAGATTAACTACATATAGTAAGTCTATAAGCAAATCGAAATTTGGTTACAGAGCGCTACCAGCAGCCGCCATAATATGCATACATATACCTTAGTAAAATTGATATATGTGCATTAGAGCGCCGTTCTTTATGTATGGAAAACTAAAGATCATACTGGCGCCCTTTGATTCGCAAGTTAATGCTGTATATTTAACGAGAAAAAGAGAAAAGATCAAAAAGTTATGCTCTAGTGGGCGCGACAGGGCTCCAAAGTTTTTGATATTACTTATACGCAGTGTTGCCTTTCAACTTTACATATTTTTATACCTGTTACTCGTAGAGTAAAAAGGGAATACTGAAGTCGTGCAAATGTATGTAACAGGCAGAAGGAAGCATCTACGACCCCATAAAGTATGTATATTCTTGATCATCATCAACAGCCGAGTCGATATAGCCATGTCCGTCTGTCTGTATGAACACCTAGATCTCGGAGACTAGAAGAGCTAGAGCCACCAAATTTTGTATGTAGACTCCTATTGTCCCTACGCAGATCAAGTTTATTTCAAATTTTGGACACGCCCCCTCCCGCCCCCACTATTAAAAATGTTGAGTAACTCCTACAATTTTGAAGATATCAAACTTATATTTTGCAGTGTAGTGTATGTGCCCAATATCTACAATCTCTGAAACAGACGGATGGACGGACAGGAATAAATCAAATTAGCTCGTCGTGCTGATCAAGAATAAATACACTTTATGGGGTCGTAAATGCTTCCTTCTGCCTGTTACATACATTTGCACGACTTCAGTATATCCTTTTACTTTTACTTCATACTTTTAAAATATGAGAAATTTTTTTTGCATGTGATGCAACCCTGTTTGGTGGAATGGACAATTATCAAGGCCAAATGTCTTTCCCACTAAGAAAATTAGATCTCTTGAAGTTTTATGATGCCTTCGTATTTTTCGAGCAATTTGCAAACCAACCGAATACAAAATCTCTAGAGATTTCTAGGACACTTCCAATTTTGTTTAGTGGTAGATATAGTTATTATTTGAAGAAAGTGCAGTTATTATCCAGAGAAGATTTGCCATCTCAAAAACAGTAATAGAAATGTGAGTCTGACCGTATAATTAAACGTGCTGAGTAAGATTTCGTTAAGTAATACCAAACTTTTTCATGCAGATTTGATCTGCTTACCCTTAAAGGTTTCATTGCTCAAATATTCACATATTAGTTAAATGATTTCCATATAAATTTAAATAATTTTCAACTTTTCTTAAATTTCCCCGACCATTTTTTCGCATTCTGAAGCCACAATTCTAATCTGTGTGAACCAGTTTAGCGGTTTTCGCATTTCTAATTTAACGCGCCGCGAATCCCAACAGCAGATCCCTCGCTCGAACAGCTTGTAAACATGCCAGCTTCTGTGCTCCCACAATTTTACTGCATTCTCAGCAGCAGCTTCCCTCTGGCCAAAAATTAATAAATTAACTTCCTTGTGTCATAAATCATTTTTCTTCCACGCCAACTGCGAACATTTTGCGCCATTAACCAAAACGTTGTTTCTTCCTTTTTTGCGGTACTTTTCACTTACCCTTAACCAAAGTGAAGGAGCCCCAAAAACCGCAGAGTCCCGACCACTTCCACTTGGCCACCCCTCCCTCATCATCATCATCATCATCATCGCCCAGCGCCATCATTCACATTCCAGGCATTGCATAATCATCGCGTTACAGCTGCTGTTCTACTTGGGTAGGCCTAGTTGGAAGATTGCCATGAGTCTCTATATTTTACCCTCCCCATCATCCCTTACCTGACCCAATCATAATTTGTGCTTTACATAAATAAATGACCAGCCTGGTTTGTTGGAAACAGGCAGCGAAGCTCTGTTCTTGATTTGCTTTCGTGAGAAACCCCAAAAACATTTTGCACATAAATTGCAAGAATTTCGGGGAAAAGAAGTGGTGGAACACTGAACTGAAAAGCGACTTACCAAATAATAATAATTTCAGTTTTTACAGAAAAGTAGCTTGATTTAAGTTTTCAGTTTTAAACCTTTTTCGGGTGTGTCCAGCTTTCTGCACTATTCTATTTGCTTTATTCCCTTGATTACTTCTGTTTCTCTGTTTCAATCGCATCCGTTTTCCATTTGCTTCTGTTATTTACACACTCTCCATATGTTTTACGGCTTGTTTTTGTGTGTGGGGTGTTAGGGTAAGGGTTACTCAAGATTTATGCTTCAACCCCACTTTGCCTATGCTTGCGCCTAGTTAAACGTCTCAATAAAAGTAAAAGGCGCACAAATTGTCGGAATCAATATTTACAACTTTATTATGACTTATGTGAGATTTTGCCTTTAATTGCGTTTGACGCCTCGGAGAATAAATTTCCCCGTCCCTCCCCATCGTAAAAATCAACGATCATAAAACCAGAGCCATGAAAATTATAACAAATGAAAGAGAGCGAGCGAGAAATCATAATAAAAATGCATTCATAAACATGAAAATGAATTACGATGCAACTGTTTTCTTCTAAGCGCGAGTCTATTAAAAGCGCATAAAAATAACTTTCCGTTTTTACGAGATCCAAGTCCAGGTCGGCGGCACCCGGGGCCACAGACCCTCATCACCATCAATGTGGTCTAGGGGGCCCCCGTTTTGTGCATTTGGTGGGTTAATTAAATGACGCCAGTTGCCCGTTTTCAGTTTTTCCGGTATGCGCCGCTTGCCGCACGACGCACACGTGTTTGCAATTGACGGGGGGAGGAGTTGTATATGATTGGGGGGGTTAGGGAATGCATTTCGGGCTTAGCCTCGCTCTTGCTGTGAATTAGTTGAAGCATGGGATAGAGCATGTAATAATCGTAGGGGATTAGAAAGACTCTTGTTAATGGATTATGAATGGATTAAAAAGATATTAATGGCAATTATTAGAGGCAAAAGTGGAATACAAGCAAAGCTTTAAGATACTCAAAAAAAAAGGGGTTTTCTATATTTTTTTTTTAAGTTTGGACAAACATTTTTAAAACAACCCGAGATCGTAAGTTAAAGTCGGTCCTACCCGACTTCGATATACCCGCTACTCAGGGAAATTAATGTTTTACAACCTTTCCTTATGCTAGTTAATAGAGCATTAACATAAATAAGAACATTTCAACATTATGTTACCAAATAGTGCATACGGCGCCAAAAAGTATGCAACGCTTTTTATAACTTTTACAACTTTGTCTTTACACTCTGAACCAAAGGTACATAGAGTATAATGAGTTTGTGCAAAAGTAAGTAACAGCCAGAAGGAAGCATCTCCGACCCCATAAAGCATATATATTCTTGATCAGCATCAACAGCCGAGTCGATATAGTCCGTATGAACGCACAGATCTCAGAGATGGTAAGAAACAGAGGTTTGACATGTATGGGACTTATGCTTCTTATACTTGCAGGCAGATCGAGTTTATTTTCAATTTTTGCCACGCCCCCTCCCGCCCCCGCAAATTGGAAAAAACTTAATATCTTCCACAGTTTTATAGATAGAAGGTTCGTTCCTTCTGGACATATTTAGTAATCAGGATTATTTATCGATCCGCCAAAGGAATGGTAAAGATCGGATGAACGGTAGTAAAGATATGAACAAACGAAAATTCAATATATCTGGGCTGCTCCTGCAGCAGCAAAACACATACATATGTATGTAGATGTATGTATATATGAGCAACGACTACACAGCAAAGTGATAGCCAACAATATTTTAGGACAAATTTTTATTTAACGATTCATATTGGATCGTTGTGGGTGTGATGACCCCGCCCCGCCAAAAATTCCACATTTTATATGAATTAAGCCTGCAAATATATTGTCTGAGTAATTCCAACAACGAAATCCTATACAAAACCTAACAGCTATGGCTAGCTCATTAGATCCAATTGGATTCTTGCAGCTAACTGGGACGCTCTCATTTTCCCCCTTCCCTTTCCCACATACACAATATTGAGAGAGAGAAATTAGAGATGGTCCGGGACAAATATATCGCCCGATACCCATCTGACTACTAAGACGAGGATTGTTTAAATTGCAAATAATATAAAAATAGTCTAGTTCTTTAATTCTAAAATAATATCAAGCAATCACAATGATGTTAATGTCATTCTGGTCACTCCGGAGTCCCGCTAGTCGTACGCCCCTCTAGCGCAGTTTTTTGGGGCGCGTGCCAATCCTCTCTCTCCTTTACTCTGTACCAAAGGTACATAGAGTATAATAAGTTTGTGCAAAAGTATGTAACAGCACCTTAAATGATAAGTATTTAAGCAACTCAAGTCGACTCGTAGGTCTTTATTCATATATCGACCCCATTGCTATTGCAATGGCCTCCTCGTGGTGTTCCCTGGATATCGATTTTATATAATATAATCGGGAGCAAATGCGAGCGGCGACCCCAACTGGTACAGAGTATAATATAGTCGGGCTTGACCGACTTTCTTCCTTGTTTTTATATGGAGCTTTGCAGGAATTTGAAGTTCACGGTGCTTACCCGGCTTTTGCTTACACTCGATTCAAGCACATCACTTTCGAAGCGTTTCGCGTCTCTCAAAATTCATGCACAATTTAAAGAGGCGTCACGAGTGGCTCAGCGGTTAGTGTGCGCGACTGGGTTCGATCCCGCCTCGGAACATCTAATGAAAAGTTTTTTTCTTTGAATAAAACTTACACCCTCACCTCGCGTTGGAGCCAGCATTGCAAAATTAGCCTGAAGCCCTCAACTGTTCGCGTAACGAGGTCCCCTCTTGTGCTAAACGCGTAATAGCCATGAAAAGCCTCTCAAAAACTGCCGTTCGGATTCAGCGTTAAACTGTAGGTCCCTTTCTCTTGTGCTAGAAGCGCACAAGCCAAGAGATTGAGAGAGGCTCGGCCTTGGCCCTTTGGGGCTGTTGTCATCTTGACAAGCCGATTTTACTTTTACTTACTCTAGAACTTAGTGTAAGGATGTCAAATATAATAAAGAATATTTTTTTAAGTGCTATATGCCGCCTGCTCTACAGGTTTTTTCAGCACTGTGTAATCTAGAATGTGTTAATGGTTTGACAAAGGTCCAGTTCTAAGTAGAACTATCTGCGTGTAAAGACCATCAAAATGTTGTTTTTGCAATTGTTTAAAAGAAAAAAGAAAGAAAGTCGGTCAATACCATACTATAACATACATGTGAAGTGCTGCCCATCACCGTTGCGGCCGGTGCTGCCCATAATTGTTTGTTTTCCTTATAACTTGACAACCGTTCATCCGATCTTTTATCTATAAAACTGTGGAAGATATGACGTTTTTTCAGAACTGTAGGTTCTGAGGTTCTCAAATTTCAAGAGCCATCCATCAACGCCAATTGCACGCCATTAGGTGTACAGTTTGGTGTGGCATAACATCTGAAAATATCATTGGGCCTTACTTGTTCGAAAATAAATATGGAAGTGCTGCAGTCGTAAATGGTGACCGGTTTTGGGTTATGATAGAACATTTCTTGCGTGCTGCTCTTGAAAACAGAACTAAGATGAGGTTTTAGCAAGATGGAGCTACTGCCCGAGTCACAATGGCACTTTAAAATCAATTGGAGAGCGAATAATTTTCAGAAATTCGAAAGTTAACTGGCGAGTGCACGTTCGACAGCTTTGTCAGCACCCGACTATTTTCTTAGGGTTATTTGAAGGAGCGATTATATGTGAACAAGCCCGAGACAATCTTTAAACTCAAAGCCAACATTCGAGCGCTACAGCCACAACTTTTGAAAGAAATTGTGCATTCTTTTCGAACACAAGAATAGATTAAAAGACAGGAATTAAATTTTTGGATGAGCTCGGTGAGTAAGAGTCAAGATGATTTTTATACACTTGAAAAGAATATATTTTAGTTTTGCCAAGAAGTTTGGAACGCATAGAAGGAATCATCTCCGACCACATAAAGTATATCAGGCCTGTTCCCATTTACGAGTGGAATTAAAAAGTAAAACGATGGCAATTTCGAATCGTTTTCGTTTTGGTGTTCCCGTTTCCGAGTGAAATAGAAATCGATTGTCTTTTCGAATGAAAGTTCGAATTGTTATCGAATTTTAATTCAGCTATAAGGCAGCCTTAACAATTTCGATTCGCACTGCGCATGGGCTGATTCGGAATAGCGAACAGCTCGGTTTCATTTCGATTGTTTTTGATTTCGACTACATGCAATTTCTTAGGAACAAGATTAAAATAAATGATTTTAAATCAAATTACACGCTTAATATATCTATTGATTCTTCAAAATCTTGACAATATTTGACATGTTAAAATAAAAATACTTGCAAGATGGGAAGAATCACCGTTGCCAAGAAAATTGCCATTTACTTTTCATTCCACTGACTCTTTGGCAAAACTTTTGAAACCGTATTCGGTTGATCGTTTTCCGATTCCACATGATCTGATCGAAATCGAAAACGGGAACGGGCCTGTATATATTCTTGATCAGCATGACGAGCTGAGTCGATTGAGCTTTCCGTCTTCCGTTTGTCTGTTTCTACGCAAACTAGTCCGTCAGTTTTGAAGCTATCGAGTAGAAATTTTGCCCAGAGAAATCTTTTAGCTGCACACTGCACATATTTCGGAAACGCGAAAAATTTTTAGTTTTTTATTTAATATTCCAATGACACAAGACATTAAGCTTATAAATTAAGTCATTGGTCACAAAGTTAAGTCAGTTCACGTCGGCACAGACGAAGCTAGGTTTGCTTTCTTGTTCTTATTTAAACACACAACAAGTCATAAAAACAGAGGTTCGACAAAGACATTGCAATATCGATTAGTGTATTAATGATTCATAAGATCGGAGATGCTTTACCTTTTGAATAAGTTTCCACAAACTCCTTATACTCTTTTTGCTTTTGGTAACAGGGTAAAGTAAAATCATGGCCTTTTTGTTGCGCCAATAATTTTGAAATAGACATTTTCCCAAATTAACCAAAATTATGCACTATTTACTCTATTGAGGAAACCACAAAAACCATTTTCAAGTTGAATTTCATTTCAAAATTTAAAGATGAAGCATACGTCATTCGCTTCCCTCTTCTCTTTACCACAAACACACACACGCACACAAATACAACTCAATAAAATCAAATTTAGCTCATTAGCAACAAAAATTGATTGCAATATATTTGTTTTCACTTTGATCTAAAGGCACTCAGCAAATGGACCGCTGACCCAACTTTGTGGGCCTTTCCTAAACACACGCTGAGTGAGACCGCCGCTATGCTTGAAAATTTCGGAATATTTATTCAACTAAAAATCTCTTTAGCTCTTGATTAATTGCACAATCAAACAAAAATGAAGGGAAAAGATAATTTCGAGAATTTTTCAAATTCATTTCCATCGTCAATCATATTCACATTTGTTGGAAAATTATTTTGTGAGAAAAGTAATGCGTTGACAAACATTTTCATTTGGCGAACTGGCAAAAAACAAAGATTCAGAAGAAGGCGCTAAATCAAATGTCGACGAGAATGTTCATTTTTATTCAGTTTTTTTTTAGGTTTCATTTTTAAATATTTGAGTAGCGGCTATTAAGCTGTCAGCGGGATAGCCTCAGACGGAAATGAGCAAAAGAAAGAGAGAGAAAGA
Source organism: Lordiphosa collinella (assembly GCA_018904265.1). NCBI lineage: Eukaryota > Metazoa > Arthropoda > Insecta > Diptera > Drosophilidae > Lordiphosa > Lordiphosa collinella. Next base: position 25,273 of record JAEIFV010001376.1, read on the forward strand.
GTGAGAGAAAGGGAAAGAAGGTCAGAGTAAAAGACAGACGGAAGTTTGTGTTGAGTGCGTGGCGTGAAAAGAAACTTGGAAAATTGGCAGTCGAAGCGAGTTAATTTTGATGGATTTTCCGATTGAAGGCCTTAAAGAAAAGAAAATGCGTTGAAAATTGAAGAACAGAAGGGCCATCAGTATACTTATTACGCATAATCAAGCAATTTCTTTAAGCAGCAATCAGAAATATGCAAATTTTGAGGGGTTAAGTGTGTCAAAACTTAATTTGGCATATTTTTGAGAGAATTGAGCGCAATTGGCACCAGTAATCATGTATCGGACTAATTATATTACTCTCAAATCTTCAGCCCAAACTAGTCTGTTTCTTCTCTTTTCTTTTTTCAATTAAAGACCAAAAACCCATGCGCCTAATAAATTCTTTTGTAATAAAAATACATCATCAAATAAATAGTTGTGTGCCGTGTTTGTGCCGTGCTCTATAACTATTGTAACATAAAATAAATTGCCAGGAGCTTTTCATTCTCACACTTTCTCTCTCTCACTCACACGCGCGCGTATTTGTAGCCAGCTTATCTCTGGGCCACACCAAACCAAAAGCCAGGGGCCAGGCCCAAGCAACCCTTAAATCACATTTTGCCTAATTTTTCGCTGTCAAAAAAACTCATTAATCTTTTCCGAGGCCTGGCAATGGCATGAAAATAGAACAGGAAAAAACATACGATAGCAAGGAAATTACTTTACGGGGGAGTCCCCAACGCACATACACACAAATACACACACCCAATGCTCCCTCTCTTACCTTAGCGAAGTTCGAGTTTGGAGAAGTTTGTCCTTGAAAAATTACTGACTCGTATGTCACAACCCTCAAATATTTAAATGAAGAAAAAAGAAAAGTTGGTCGAACTCTTCTCTAAGTCGAACGTGTGTAATTTATTTAAATTTACAAACAGACTCGAATTAAAGGGTCAGAGATGAGCGCGTGACTCACTTAATTTTTCAGTGTTTGGGGAATTTTGAAATTGATTGCTAAATCTTACCAACATCCCTGACATCTATATTTAATAGATTGCAGCTGCTTTGGTCTGGCCTCTTATTCGGTTACATAATGAAACACAATGCCCGATCCTACCCATTTTAATATTGACATCTTAAACATCTTCTTATACCACCCTGGCCTTTAATATCCTTAATTTGCAATAACTTTTTGTGCAAGTTTAGATGATGTGCAAGTCCAAAAAGTTACCAAATAATTGACGCCAATTTTATCGCAACAATCACTTAACTCAACAGCTGACTTTGATAATCGATAACAATTTCAGGGTTGCCAAAATATTTTTCGATTCTTTGTGTATAGACCATGTAATTTAAGGGTGTATTGTGAAAAATTAGTTTTACTTTCATAAAATTTTCGAATTTATGCCAATTATTTGGCGATTGGGCACACAGTGCAGCAGTGGGCAAGCCCTTGCTCCCGAGAGTTATTTTACGGCAACTGGCGCCACGAAGACGCATTAAAAATTGACTCGCTTCTTGGTGCAGCCTCACACAGGCAGACTAAATGAAAATTGCAATTGCCTCCCTTCAAAGCACAACGACAATCGTGTGCGCGGCACTCAAGCATCGGTAATAGGGGCTGTTTTTTCTATTGTAGACGTTGGACTGCTCCCATAATGAAATTTCGTGCCCACCGCTGAATATACACATAGACTTAATACTGGATTAAGAATTTATTTAACGAAAACTCTTTTAAAATGAAAATGTTTGATCCAACTATAATTTTTATACTCTGTACCAGAGGTACGCAGAGTACAGAATAGTTTTCGGACCTTACTTATCTAAGGGAGCTATACTATATAGATGTCCGATATCGACCAAACTTAGTGCAATCATGGAAAAGCATAACAAACTGTTAATTAGGAAAATTGGAGGCGATCCCATTAAAAACAAAAAAGTTTTTCTCACTAAAATTTCTTTTTCGACCGATCATTCATACTGCAGCTATATGCTGTATTCATACGATTTTGACAAAACTTTGTAGAATTGTGTAAAAGTATATAAAATAAATATATGCCAACGTAAGGGTCATTTCCATTAAAAACAAAAAATTTTTCTCACAAGAACTAGTTTTTCACCGATCGTTCCTATGGCTATACGCTATAGTCATCCGATTTTGAGCAAACTTTAGATTCGTTTTCCAACCTAAGACTACTTTTTAAACCTAAGCCGATCTCATACAAATAATTGTATACCCTTGCAGAGGTCATTATAAAATGGTCCATATGTTTGTAACGCATTGAAGGAAGCCACTCCAAACACTAAGTATATATACGATCACACGCGGCATATTCCATCTCCTTCGTCAGTTTGAAAGCCATCTTCACCAAACTTTGCACAAAGTCTTTTGGTACATATACGCTGCACATTTGTCGGAACCGGCCGGATCGGATGACTATAGCATATAGCTGTCATAGGAACGATCGGTCGAAAAACTAGTTTTAGTGAGAAACACTTTTCTGTTTGCAATGGCAATGCTTCAAAACTTTGTATTTCTTAGTTTACTATTCTTCTCCATGATTCCACTAAATTTGGTCGAAATCGGACATCTATATAATATAGCTATCATAGAAAAGTAAAGTCTGAAAGTAGTCTTAGTTAAAAAAACTTTTTATTTTTCAATGGAAATGTCCTCAAAACTAGCATTACTCGTATGCTCCCACGCAATTCTACAAAGTTGTGTGAAAATCGGATGACTATAGCAAACAGCTCCCATAGGAACGATCGGTCGAAAAACTTTTTAGTTTGTGATGAAAAAGTATTATATATATATTTTATATACTTTTACACAATTCTACAAAGTTTTGTCAAAATCGGATGACTATAGCATATAGCTGCAGTATGAATGATCGGTCGAAAAAGAAGTTCAAGTGAGAAAAACTTTTCGCCTCCAAATTTCGTAATTAACAGTTTGTTTTGCTTTTGCGTGATTGCACTAAATTTGGTCGATATCGGACATCTATATAGTACAGCCCCGAAACGTAGGTCTGAAAAGTAGTCTTATTTAGAAAAACAAATTGCAGTATATAAAACTTCGGCCGAGCCGAAGTTAACTTTCCCCTATTTTTATAAATGATCTCCCCCACAATATTATCCCATTCTCGGATACTTATGTATGCCGATGACGTAAAACTTATTTTATCTTTTAACGACCTTATGCATCCTGTTGGATTGCAAGATAATCTTAACTCTTTGCGGGCTTGGTGTTTGGTCAATCATTTACACCTAAATTGCTCCAAATGTATGTTTAGGACAGTGGTGTCCAAACTCACACAATGAAAGCGTTGCGCTTGTGTTCGAAGCAGCGAAACACGAAGGCAATGTGACGTTTTACTGCTTTAGACTAAAAAATAAAATGTGTGCGATTCAAACATAAAACAAATTAAATTGATGCGCAGCATATTTGTATTGTATCACTAAATGGGCGACATTGTCTGGCCAGACCTAAAGCAACTATAAGAGCTAAGTTAAAAGCAACTGTATAAGATGCTAAGTTTAGCGAAGTTTTATCAATTTTATTGGATGAATTCTTTCTTGTCAGCTATAAACATTAAAAAATGTCTTGCCTGCATCTCTAAAATTTTTAAATCTCTCTCCCTCCCCTTTATTTCATTATAACTCCCGTGGCAAAGTTGGTAGTGCCTTTTAATAACATCAAAGGTAAAGCGACGACCATCCATATTCTTAATGAAAAATAATTAGTTTTCCCAATTGAGATCAAACATTTTTTTCGGTGTAGTGTAAAAATCATGTGCTTTATGGTATTTTCTCGTTGAATGCGGCATAGCCAATGACCTTTTTCTTGCAACGCCTCTTGGCTGCCTTTTCAAATTTTGGACATCGCTGGTTTAGGACTTTCCATCGTTGCAAACAAAATTTGCTGCTTTCGATTGGTAATGAAGCCTTGCAACGTATATCGGGTGTCGTTGATCTTGGAATTCTTTTTGAGTTGCAATAATCATATCACCTCTATCGTAAATAAGGCAAATGGTGTACTTGGATTCATTAAACGTTGGTCGAAGGTATTTAATGATCCCTACACCACAAAACTTCTTTATACTGCTCTAGTCCGTCCCGTGGTTGAATACTGCTCGTCGGTATGGTGTCCGCAGCATTAAAAACATATTAATCGTATTGAATCAGTTCAGAAACAATTCTTGATCTTTGCCCTCGCAGGGACACAACTCGTCTGCTATCGTATTCCAGCAGGCTCTTGCTTATCAATATTCCCTCGCAAGCTAATTGTAGAACAGTCTCAGGAGTTTTTTTCTTCATAAGTTAATTATTGGTGATGTAGATTCCTCTGAACTCTTACGTCGCCTTAACTTCTCTGTTCCTTCCAAGCCAACTAGAAACTATTTACCGTTTATTTTGTCAAAATGCACAACCGATTATGCCCAGCACAATCGTATTCAGGTCCCGTGTCAAAATTAAAACGATCTTTATCACTTGCTCTCAACAGATCTCTCTCTCTCTTCTCCTTAAAAATGTCCTTATATAAATATCTCCGGGAAAGTCTCTGACCACTCCCAGCTATGAGTAGGGGCATGGCTTTTGTGGAACATTTTGAGGAATATAAATTTCTTTTTTTATTTAAAACTGGGCATTTTTGTATATTTAGGCAAATTTGTATAAAATAACATACTATCAAAAACTATAGATAGTTATCGATGGTTTGAAAAAAACTATCGCCGACTATCTATGGTGACGACTATCGATAGTTTTCCACCTCTACCTCAAAGGCAACTGAAAATATCGGTCTGAGCCAGGAAGCATTTTGTCAGTTGCTAAGTGAAAGGCTGCATTCACACACACTGCCAGGTTGCCAGATGTTTTGTCAGTTATCTGACAGTCTGTTCAGACTAAGTAGAATACAAGGGCATTATGACAGATTTTTCTGAATGTATTTGGAAACTCTGGAAGGTTCACACATGTATGAAAGCAACCGACAACTATAAAATGTTGCAGCCAGCCAGTGTCTATCTATTGATAAGACTTTTTAGCAACCTATTTGTTATTAAATTTTTTTGTATACGGTTCATTTGAGTGAATTTCACTTCATCCTGAAACTTGGCACAGTTTCCATCTCTAGCTTGGAGTACAGGACATTTGTTTTTTTTTTTTTCATTTTTGGGAACTCCAACCCCTTTTGCTGGCCGGCCCACTTGAATATTGATTTCTTGCGTAATCTCTGTGGCACAACCCACACGACGCCCACCTCTCTTTCGGCGATAGTGTCGCCTCCTCCCCCATTGACGTTTCATATTTATTAATGAGACGCATTTGTGTTTGGAATTTATAATTGGGTGGTGGCAGGGGCAGGGTAGGTGGTACGCCTGGTGTAGCTAAGGTGCCGGAGCCTGCTTGGGGGCTCAAATGTAATTGAGTAATTAACATAAATTATAATACATAATTTGCGCTTGCCTTTTTCCGTAATTGTTGTTAGGTAAATTAGATTACACAGGCGCAAACTTTTCCCTTAAAACATAAATGAAAATGATTCCATAGAATTTCTATACTAAGTAGTACCCCATTGTATGCGATAAGCAATTTATGTTCAAAGTTTTTGCCTACCCGCTGAAAAGTTGCAACGCTCAAAGCGAAATCAAACTAAATCAGAATCAGCACAAAATCTTAAACAATGTTTACACTCGCAAACACACAACCACTCACTCGCACAGAAAGAAGCAAAAAAACAATCGACAGCAGCAGTGACAATGAAAATCAACCAGAGAGAAAATCAAGAGCAGTTTGCAGTTTGGAAACCAAAGCAATGTAGGAGCTAGGCAAAGGACAGACAAAGAGGGGTAAGTAATAAAGGATAATCTTTAAATTTTTGCTTAAAAAAGACTGTGAACAGACAAAAACTACGAAAGTGTCCAAAAAGTACTAGCAAAAATTCAAATTAAATATATTAGTTAAGGTTTAGTAAGAGAGAATTGCGATTTCGAAAATGTTCTGAAGTTTCGAATACTGAACTAGTTTCACTTCTCTTCTAAAACATCTTACTTAAAATATGTCACTTCAATAGCCTAAGATATCTATCCTTATCTTTCACCTTAATTCTTTTTAGGGTACACTTAACGTCTATAAACTTTAACACTTTATCAAACAATCACCCAGAAAAGTCTACACACATGATGCTACAACCTAGCTTCTGCCTCAGAGTATCGTAATTTTATTTTTTTTTTTTTTGGGATTCAGAGCCGAGAACGAGTCATTCGTCAGAAGTTAGCAACAACCCTGACGCCATATTGAATTTTGCTCCATGTCTGGCTTCTGGCTGGGAATTGGGATGTGTTTGGGTGGGTGTGTGTGTGTGTGTGTGTGTGGGGTTGTATATGATGCTGTTTCTGGTTTCATCCCACCTTGTTGCTTGGCTGTCACACACATCAACAACAGCATCGCTGACAACGCTAACGCTGCTGGGATTTCGCACAGAAGGAGTAAGAGAGTTAGAGCCTGAGAGGGACTGGGGCAGAATATGATGGCAACTCTGTGCATAATTTTGCGCCTTGTTGTCATGTTACAGAGGGCTCCTCCATTTGGGCTCCTACTTTTTAGCTTCTCATATTTATGTGTGTGTTTTTTTTTTTGTTGCCTTGTAAAATGTAAATAAATACGAGACAAGCAAGGAAAATCATTTGGAATTATATAAGGGTTTATGCGTGTGAGTTAAATAGGAAGAATGTGAGATTTTCAAGACAGATCTGAGAAGTAAACCAAGAAACAAAGTTTTTATGATGATCATTTTATAATCATAATTAGTTTTACAAAAGTTATGAAATCAAATTATAAGTGTAAAGGAATATTAACCGGAAAACCAAAACGGAAGATTTTATCTCAAGAAATCGATTGTAACTGAAAGTAAGAACTGAAAATAGAAAAAGATATACTGCATTTTTTTTTGAAACATTTTTTCTTTATGTTCTACGTTTTTTCGATATGTCAACAGAAAAAGAGCTAAGAAAGTCCTCTAAGGTTCTAGATTCTGTTTTCCAATTTAAGATGCCTTTTTTTCGTCTTATAAAACATTTCTTAGACCCAATTGTTTTGGTATACGTATTGAACACATTGGTTCTAGAGCACCATAGCACCACATCCTCACCAACTTGACAGTTATTTGACAAGTGACAATTATGCTATATTCAAAAAATAGCTTGACACAGCCCGAAAGGGACAAAGTTGCTTTTTTTTTGCGCTAATTTTCGCATAGAGAAAACCTACAGTTTAGGGCAGTCTGAGAAGCTTTTCATAGTTACTAAAAGCGCCAACGCAAGGGACCGTAGCAATATTATATTGTGCAAAAGTTTTTGATTATGGATGGGCTCTTTTGTCGTAATTGGCCTTTATAAATGAGGCTACGAAAAAGGTGAAATCTTTCGGATGTTTCGCCCACTGAAAAACACACAAAACTTTGTGTATCGTACCTTGAAGTTATTGAAGGATACTGATGGAATAAAAGACGCGCGAAATCCGGCCGTCCGCGCACTGAGCGAACGAATGCAAGATCCAATTCTATTGAAATCTACTTGGACAAGCAGAAAATCATGTCTTGTGAGATGAATATCAGCAAGGACAGCAAGTCGCGCATCATAAAACGTGACATGGAACTCAGTGCATACAAGAGACACACCGGCCACTTGCTCACAACAGCATTGAAACAAAGACGCCAAAAAAAAAATCGAAAGCATTGCGTCGCCAGTGCGTGAACAAAGCCACAGGCGAATTCTGTTCACTGACGAGAAAGTTTTCACCATAGAGGAATCGTTCAACAAACAGAACGATAGATTGTATGCTCTGTCATCAAAACAAGCGTTCAGAGAGGTCACCATCGGGATTGTGTGATGGTTTGGTGGGGAGTCGCCAATGATGGACTCACCAAGCTCCATATTTGTGAAAACAGTCAAAATTTCGTTGAAATTTTATAACCAAAAGAAGCCGTGTACTAGGCAGAGGTCGCAACAACCGGTCCTCTCGTGCGACACGTTGACAAAGAGAAGAGGAAGAACCCTTTAACTGCGCTTTCTGATTGTGTTCGGTTGTGAGAGGCGAGAAACACATTTGTTTTGTTTATTGTTTATAGTTTAACAAAGTTCAGTCAAACTGATTAGTGAACAATATGAATTTAAATTAGACAATCTAGAAGAGGAGAGTTTACAGAGAAGAGATAGTAAAAATTATTGTAATTAAGACAAAGGTTTCGAAAGGGTTCATGGTGAGCATAGTTCGTGAGACAAGGATGTAAATAAATCGGGACATAATTCCTACACGGGCCGGAACCGCAAAACTTAATAGGCTAAGCAGAGCGCTTTAGTCAATCTCACCTGACAGGAGCTTATGAAGGAAAAGCACACTAAGGTAAGTTCTACTACTATTGAGGGATGGAAGATCCAACAAGCGTAGTCTATGCTCGTACGGTGGAAGGTGTCAATTAGAATCCCAATTTAGCCACGGAGGGCGAAAATTAAAAACTGTTTCTGTACAGATTCGATTTGATCCTGAAATTGTTGGTAGTATGGAGACTAGATACATGATCCAAACTCAAGAATAGGTCTGACCAGAGAAACATATAATTGTTTGGTGTCATATGGGCCTTTAAATTCTTTAGACCATCTTTTGATAAAACCAAGAGCTCCCATTGCTTTATTGGCAATGACCGATTTTGCTTTTTTCGGTTTTGGTCTTTTGCTGACCGTTTTGCAGAGACCGCTTGCTAAAATGGTATTTTTCGTATGTAGGTCCGTGAGTGCATCTCAGGATAGCGATCTCAACGCATGTTTGTATGTATTCGACAAACTAAGTGCGCTCTCTCATTCTTTTTTGCACTGGTGCGATCTCTGCTCACACAAGATAAGGGGCCGGTACGTCGCTATCTACTGGGCAAAGGCAAACTCTCAAAGGCAGCGCTGCCGCCACACAGACAGAATAAGCTCGTCTTGTTGCTTCGGTTGCTTCAGATTTTGTGTTGCTTTCAACTTCGTGTCTGTTGCTGCGCACACCCTGCAATAAAGTCACTGCAACCTTTTGAAAATAACATTTTTACAATTCGGTTTTGGACCAACACGCACTTTGGGACTCCCTAAGACTGATAAGCGCAACAACGGGGAGGACAAAAAAAACTAGACTGGACCGTAATAAATAAAAAAAAAGCAGCACACAATCGGTTGAGGGAAGACCGAGACCGTTTTTTGGGGTTATTGGGGGGGGGGGGGGGGGGGTAAATATAAAGGATCGTTATTTGTTAGTGTTAAAAACGACTGGCCCAAGAATGATACTTTTTTCTGCGGGTTTGTTGCTAATAGCTAAGCAAAGGTTTAGGAAAAAAGAAAATTCGTTTTAGTCCCACATTTCGATTTTCTGTTCTCAACTTTCAATCATTCCTTTTCAAACCGAATAGCACGAGCGAACAAAGCAAAGGCAACTGAAAATTGTAATATATGCTGAGCTATAGAACGGAATGACCGCCTACAGCGCCACTTTTTTAACTGTAATTGAATTGAACATTGCTTTGGCTTTCGCATCTACCGAAAAAGAACGGCACATTCGGCACTGCCAATTAACGAATATCCTTTTGGCAACGTTTCAAAACAATCAGCATATGGAATGAGTGCACGATGGCGCACAAACATATATATACATACAATCGAACATTCAAAAAACATTGCGCAACAATAGTTGTCGCTATTGGCGAGCGACTTCCGACAAACACTTCCCCAGACTCAGAAATCAACAGCATTATATGAATTAATCGCATAAAGACATCGTAATTGTGGTCATAGGTAAAAACTATTCAGTTGAGTATAAATGTGCGAGCATTTCTGCAACTGGATAGAATCGCAAAAAGTTTTCTCCATTGAACTGTTTTGAATCGGAAATGGTCAAATTCCAGTAGATACTTCCATTGGTTTAACATCGATTCCGCCTGCCCTTTGACAATTTACTGCAAGGAAAGATGAACTCATCACTAATATATAGAGACTAAGATCGTACTGTACTGTGCGGCCGGGTGGCTCAGCGACTAATGTGCGCGACCGCTGAAAGAGGTCGTGGGGTCGATCCCGCCTCGGAACATCTAATAAAAAAGTTTTTTCTTTGAATAAACTTTACACCCGGCCACCATATCTGCTGTTGGCGCCAGCTTTGTAGTAATTAGCCATGAAAGCTTCTCAAGCTGGTGTTCAGAGTCGGCGTTAAACTGTAGGTCCTTTTCTCTTGTGCGCACAAGCGCCAAGCCAAGAGATTGGGAGAAGCTCGGCTTTGGCCCTTTGGGGCTGTGTCAAGCCATTTTTAGTTAAGATCGTACTTAATTCACTTTTATATTTACTATTCAACAACAATAATTTGACATTAATTGTTGGAAGAAACCAGCTCCGAGCACACACACTCTATTGAAACTTCTCGAGATGAGAGATAAATAAGCTTCGTGATAGTGTGGTAACCGATAGTTGCTCGTGACTAGTAATCGATAGTCGCTGGTGGCTAGTGTGGGCCGATCCGCCACAAATATATATCCATACATTAATCCAAGTTATCGCAACTACGATTGGTTAAGCGCAAGCGCAATTCTAGCAGCGAAATAAAAGCATGTCAATCGGGCCTGTTCCGAATTCCGAAAACGAGTGGAATTGCCGCAAATCGAGTTGATTGTGTTCAATTCCGCAAATCGACAAGAATTGTCGTTTTCAAAACGTGCGCTGCAGAGTCAGCGGAATTAAAAGTAATGTCAAATTAAAGCATTAAACTACTTTCCCAATATGATAAACTAAAAACGATTAGTGAACATTTTCAAGATCGTTTAACATCATTCTTAAATTGTTTTAAGTTTATTGAATTAACGATACTTTAGTCGATTGCGACCTCATCGGCGGCTGCTGGTTGCGATGATTTATTTAATCGGATTGCACTTTTTCTATTTCACTAGCTATGTTTAACCATATTTGATATCACATATTGAAATGAAATATTTTAATACTGCTTTAAGTAAAAATAGCCTGGATTTAAAGAGTAAACAAGAGCTTTATAAATTTTTAGGAGCTGTTTTCGAAACCGAGTTCGAAAAGTCGAATCGTTCGGTTGGAAACAGCAAATAGTAAAACGCTCGTTTTCGTTTTGTTTTTACTTTTTGAAAACGTTCGGAATTCGGAACAGGCCTGAATGTCTCGAAATCAAATTCCGGGAAAATTGCGTTCATTAATTAACGATAATTCCAGTGGAGCTCTTAAGAACTTTGGATTCGCTGGCAAGCCGCCTTATTATTTGTTGCGTTTTAAAATTAGATCTGCCATCATTATGCTACGAAATCTTCATGTCCCGAAACAACGACCGAAACAACCGGACTGATTGTGACGAATTTCCTTGGTTTCAACCGATTTGCAGTTTAAGTTAAAGCGAATTCAGTTTCCAGTGAAACTTGGAAGCCATAGACAAGTTTCATCGGCAGTCACTGGTGTTAGGCATAAATCTGAATATGTTATGCTTTTCTCACGGGTTATATGTGGCATGTTTCCGAGTTGGGACTCTTTATTTATGCTACATGCAGTGCAGTATTGAATTTAATGACGGTATTTCAGCTAGCCATTTTATATGTATAATGTTCTTCACCAATTTAGCTACCGCATAAACCACCATAAAGTGCGTGCGTAGAGACCAAATGGCCTAAGCCTGCTAACATCTTCATTGCTCATGGATTTTTCCTAACCCAAAAGGGGTGGCCTCCAAGCAACGCTGATTCCCCTTTTTCTTAGCCCTCTACCACTCTACCTCTATTCACAAACACTTCTCCAAGTGCTATGTTGCTTAGGCAGCAATCATCAACAAGAACAACAAAGAAGCACCCCTCAAAGCTAAGTTAAGCGTCAAAAGTTTTGATAGCCTGTGAGCTGCCTACTCAACCGACTCCTGGCTCAGACTCGAAGACGAGGCCGCATTTTTCATTTTTAGTTCTGAAAACGGAAAAAAAAAAATTTAACACAAAACTTTTATGTAAAATGTCTTGCGAGATAAAAGTTTAAATTGTCAATTGAAAATGTTGTTGGCAAAAGTTTTTTTTGATTAATTTTCACAGCGTTGACAATAAGCGGTGGGTGGGGCATGGAGCGGAGATGGAGAGTCACCAAGATGCGGCACGAGGCAAACAAACAATTGAGCACATTAACGCACAACACAGCACCCAGTGTTGTTGGAATGGGCAACTGTGATTTGCATGTGAATGTGTTGAAATAGAATTTAATGATAGAAATAACAAACAGAAATGAAGAGCAAATAAATAAAAAATAAGCTGAAAGAGAAATTAAGGGAACAAGGGAAATTGAGAAGGAGAGAAAAGTCATTAAAAGTAAAATAGAAACATTAAATTGAGGTAAAGAAATATTTAAAGAATTTGATTAACTTTCTTCGATACTCATTTTTAGTATAATCTGTCACAAGACGATAATCGTTTTTTGCATCTTCTGTTCCTGGCTGGTTTGAGAGCTTTTTCAATGAATTTGTAATTCTTGTCTTCCCTTACTGTTCGATTTAAAAAGAACGTCAAAGACTTGCTTGACAATGCTTAGTTGAATTCTTCAATTGAACACTCTTTAATCGTTTTCAGTCACCCTGTATTTCTATAAATAGCCTCCACACTTTTCTTTTCATTACCGCCCTTTTCCCACTCTGGTTCATCTTCTTTGTCAAACTCATTGCCACTTCCGCTTTTCCACCTCCACTGATTTACGGTTTCGAAAAGCCATTTTGTACAATTTCCACACGATTGATTTCGCAAATTTTCGCCGCAACAGCCTTCGGGTTTTTGGATATCCACCCTACAATCTCTACTGCCAAGCCAAACAGCAGTAGCAGCAGGTTCCACACTTGTAATGCCTTTTGCCCTGTAGCCACAATTACCCAAAAAGCCGAACCAATTTCAATTCCTACCCCACCAACCGCCACACATGCTTCCTTTCGTGGGTGGGGGCTCACACAGAACTCCAGGACTTAACAGAACTTATCGTGTCTAGATATCTTGTAATGCAATTAAATCGCTCCCCATTTGGTTCGTCCTGCAATTCATAAATATTTTATTTCTGGCCATCACACCCTTTGACCTGCTACTGGGCACATAACTTGCGGCCTAAGTAGCGACAGGAAGCGAAGGATATAACAAAAAAAAAATACAAAAAGTGGAGTCCTAGAGAGGAGTAAGTGCTTTCTGGTCGAAAGTTTTATATGCAGAATAGAATGCTTTAGAAATAACAAGTACTTTGTATTTGAATTAAGAACATACCGTGGCAATAGTACGGTAAGTGCGGAAAGACTTAAGCCAAGTATAAAATTCGCAGCTTAAGTACGATTCTTGATTTAAACTCTTTTTGACGTGAAACATCTTAAATTTCGGTACGAAAGATTTTAGTAGATGTAAAATTTGATTTGATATTTTGTATCGAATACTGTCTATCAAATATCGAGTACTGAGCATCGAAGACTGTGTATCGAGTACTGATATCGAATATAGAGTACTTAATAACGAGTATTGATTATCGAGCACTTAGTATAGAGAATCGAGAGATGAGTGTTACTTAGTTTCGTGTACTGAGTATCGAATATTGACTATTAAATACTGATTTTCCCAGAAACATGCTCAAATGTGGAAGAGTGCAGCTATGAAAATCTCATAAAAAACAAGAAAGAAAGTCGCTCAAGCCCGACTATAACATACTCTGTGCCTGTGAAATGATGCCCACCTTTGTGACCGGTGCAGCCCATAATTGTTTGTTTTCCTTATAACTCGAATATCGTTCATCCGATCTTTAAAATTCTTCAGCGGATCGATAAAGAATCCCGAATACTAAATATGTCCAGAAGGTTCGAACCTTCTAACTATAAAACTGTGGGAGATATGACGTTTTTTCAATATTGCGGGGGCGGGAGGGGGCGTGGCCAAAATTTGAAAATAAACTTGATCTGCCTGCAAGTATAAGAAACATATGTTCCATACATGACAAACCTCTCTCTCTCTTACCATCTCTGAGATCTGTTTGTTCATACTGACAGATGGACAGACAGACAGACGGACGGACAGAAGGACACTTTTGCAAAAACTTAATATACTTTGTGTACCTCAGGTAAATAGTATAAAAATCACATAGGGCTAGATTTCAAAAACATAGCAAATCAAGCCACGCGAGACCCAGTCTTATCAAAGGTACTTCAAGCTATCGTGAATAGCTTAGTTAAAAGAAGATGACTTTAAGCCAGCGATGTTCCTCCGTAGCCCCCAGGGGCCGAGCGCAATCGGCTATTTACACTTACACGAGACGAGCGCATGCCGAAGTCGGGCATGTGAGCGTAAGCAGCGCTCTCTTTGCTTGCATTCGATTCCCAGACGTCGAGCAGGGCAGTTCAAAGCTGGGCTGTGTCGCTTTGATATTGGACACCTCACTTCACTTTTTGGTCTCGCTCTTCTTGAACATCGCTGCTTCAAACAAACACACAGAGCTATCCGTAACGTATGGGTGCGTATTATGTGGATACATAACAATTATATCAAAGATGTGGCCATAAGAAGTTTTTTAACTGTCTACATTTGTCTTATCAAGGTATTGTGAAAACAAAAGCCTTGGCTAGATAATACAAGTATAGACAAAGACTAAGAAAGATTGTTCAGCGATTGTAATCTATGTCAGGAGTTACCAAATGACACTGAAAACAGTGTCCTTTACCATGGGAACCTGATATGTCTGCTTGGAAAAGGATACACGTTGATTTTGCTGGACCCATTCAAAACCAGTATTGCAGTATTTCTCTTTGTTATAGTTAACTCATATTCCAAGTGGTCTGAAGTATTCGTAGCAAAACAGATCACATCTCAATTTACAATCGCTAATATGAGAGAATTATTCTGTAAATACGGACTAGGACACCCACGGCACCAGGACACCCATCTAGTAATGGACAAGTCGAAATTTTCGTTAAAGTTTTCCTAACGAGAATTTAGAAACTGTAATAAATCGATTTTTGGTCGAATATTGAAATACAAAACACTGCATTACTGGAGAAAAGCCTATGAATATTTTCAACAAACGAAGTATTAAGACTAAGCAAGACCATCTAAAGCCTCCCAACATAAGAGAGGTCATTCTGGAAAAGCAAAACAAGACAGCTTTAAATTACAAAGGTAGTAGAAGTGTTACCATTAATGGAGGACAACATGTTTTCATTAAAGATTGTACTAACCCTAATAAATCAAAATGGTCACCAGCAAAAATAGAAAGAAAACAAGGAACGCTTACAATCGCTTACAACAATCTTTCCATAGAGGTATGTCTCTCAAATCAGACAAGCCAATGAATTATTTAAAGATAATTCCGTTATTGACTGCAGAGACAAACCACATTCAACCGACCCTGACTTCAAGACTGGCTGTGTGAAGGTCTCGTCTCAAGCAAATACTGAGATTCTTGAAACACCAAAACGAGAACTAAGACCACGAAAAAATTTAAAAGTAATGAAAATTTTAAATAATGTTAAAACTAGATTACTGAAAAGAACTTAACTTTTTATAGAATGATGTTATTCTAGTTTTAAAGAAACTCATATCATTGAATTGTAAGGCACAATCCCTGTAAGAATTGAATTGGAAAATGTATGTTTACAAGATTTACAGAGAGCGTGTTACATATTATCGGCTTTTATATCGATGTATGATAAGCTCATCATCGATATAAGAAGTGAGCGTGAATTACTAATGTAAGATTAAGAAGAAGAAAGAAATATGGAGACACTTTGCTATAGAATCCACATGGCTACACCACAGGTACCTAGTCAGTACTAAGTATCGAGTTCTAAGTATTAAAACCTTAGAATCGGTTACTGAGAATCATGTACTTGGTATGGAGTTATGCTAAGTACTCGATTACTCGATCGTAAGTACTCAATACTCAGTACTCGATGCTAATCGATTACTTTTGTAGACACTTTGCTATAGAATCCACATGGCGACACTACAGGTACCTATTTAGTACTAAGTATCGAGTTCTAAGTATCGAGACCTTAGAATCGGCTACTGATTATCATCTACTTGGTATCGACTACTTAGCATCGAGTACTTAGTAACGAATACTCGATTGTAAGTACTCAATACTGGGTCTGGGGCGGAGAAATAATGGAAGAGGCAGACCAATTGCAGCGATACTTCTTAAAAAGGATTCTCAAGCTGCCAGATAGCACGCCGAACTATATATTGGGAATCGACGCAGGACTAGAAGATGGTCACATCTATAGTCTGACACTTCATCTCAAGTACTTGGCAAGAATAATTTATGAGTATGAAGATTATAGACTACCGCATGGTTTAGCCGATAAAATGAGGACCAATAATTTGGGATGGTTTGCGAGGCTAACAGAAATGTTCGCGTATCATGGCATAATACTGGGAGACGACCACTCGCATGCTAATTGGATTGAGGAAAATATTCGGCTCCTAAACGCGATCAAAAATGACAACCGCAAGCCACACATGAACAAGGCTTCAGGAAGTACATCAATGGTCTACAAACATCTAAATTTTGCAATAGGGCCCTCATACTGCAATGAGTATTTCAAACACAACGAGATACTCGTAACTTGGATAATGAAGGCCAGAGGAGATCTCTTATGGTTAAAAAGCTGCCCAAGAAGGATTATAAATGGAGGTATTTGTTCTCTATGCAATATGAATGAGCAGGAGGACATGCAGCCTTTTGTAGGACGATGTCCAATTCTCAGGGAATTTCGATGCAGATATTTGAATGCTTGTACTCTTACCGGTGCTTATGTCCCTTAAGGGGGGGATGGGATGGAATAATCTATCTAGTTACACCGAGATGGCTATTAAATATAGAAAAAATGTCATGAATGAGGATTTTTAAAAACTGTAAATAATAAGCAGAGTCTGAAATTTACTTTAAGAATAGGATATTAAAATTGTATCGTTAAATCATTTCGTTAAATATGTAAATTTTGTTTTTATACAACAGAGGGAACGGTTTTAAACCAAGCCTTTAAATGTTTGTTTTTAGCACTAAAGCATTGTAAAGTTATAATCTATGAAAATTGTGAAATGAAAAAAAATAAACATATCTATCTATCTATCTATCTAAACACATTTATTGCAGAAATGCATAACACCCTCTTTTTTTGAAAAACTAAAACCGAAAGTACTCAATACTCAGTACTCGATGCTAAGTAGTCGATTAGTAGTATTGAGTACTTTCGGTTTTAGTTTTTCAAAAAAAGAGGGTGTTATGCACTTACAATCGAATATTCGATACTATGTAATCGATTACTTAGCATCGAGTACTGAATATTGAGTACTTAGAATCGAGTTTTTAAGATCGAAAACTTAGTGGCGAGTAATTAGTATCGAGTTCTTAGTATAGAGTACTTAGTATGGAGTACTGAATATCGAGTTCTGAGTATCCAGTACTTAGTATCTAGTACTAAGTATCGACTACTTAGTATCGAGTATTTAGTATCAGGTACTACTTCTGTTCCGAAATATTGTATACACTTGTCTATAAATATACATATCGATATATATATCATAATTCGAAACGGAGGTACTACTAATTATTGAGTCCTTAGTATCAAGATCTGAGTATTGACTTCAGTGTACTAAGTATTTAGGTTTGAGTACTGAGTATCAAGTATGCACACAAGAAACTGAAAGTTGGAGCACATCGTATACAGCATGTTTCACATCAATGCCTCTTAAGGGTAAGCCACACTCACTAATTTTATTATACTCTGTACCAGAGGTACACAGAGTATATTAAGTTTGTGCAAAAGTGTCCGTCTGTCTGTCCGTATGAATAAACAGATCTCAGATATGGTAAGAAATAGAGGTTTGATATGTATGGAAGATAAGTTTCTTATACTTGCAGGCAGATCAAGTTTACTTTGCAATTTTGGCCACGCACCCTCCCGCCCCCGCAATATCGAAAAAACTTAATATCTCTCACAGTTTTTAGACCGAAGGTTCGAATCTTCTGGACAAATTTAGTATTCGGGATTCGTTATCGATCCGACGAAGGAATTTCAAAGATTGGATGAACGATATTCGAGTTAATTCCGATTTGTTCTTGAAAATTAAAATTGTCTATCATCCAACTGGCCTATAAAGATCCAAAGACAAGGAAAGCCATTACATATTTAGAAAGTGATAAAACAAGTTGGGAATTTAAGGACAGAATTAAGTAGGAAAACAGAAATTTTTCCGTTGCGTAATTAATTAAAAGTCTAGTTCGTAAGTCATCCAAGACTCTGCTTACTTGAATAAGAAACTTTTCGAGTATTATTTCAATTGTTTCGAGTAAGGAAAATTTATAAGGAAATTTTATAATGATGCATATTTAATTTAAATGAAATAGTGAAAAAAATGACATCCATGAATGAATCGTTCCTGAAATCTGATGTTGATTATTTTTAATTTTTGCAACCCCAGGATTCAAAAAATTTCTCATATATTTTTATTTTATTTGAAACTTTTTAAAAATGTATTAATTAAATTTCGAACCTTTCTCTGGATTCTCTGCTTGACTGGAAACGAATTTTTGTTGCGTGACTCACGCGACCATCTCCTGCACCCTCAAACCACCTCATAGATATTGCGTATACGCCATCAAGGGCTATCTAATATGCTTTTTGCTACTTTCTGGTTCATTATTACTTAACGCCCGGGCAATGTTGGGCAAATTGCTTCTTTTTTATTTCCTCGGACTCTTTCCCTCTGTCTGTCTGTGTGTGTGTGTTTACCCATCACATTAGAACTGGCCGGAGTTTCCGGTTGGGTGTCCTAAACAAATGGCACGTCAAAGGGTTAAAAGGTGCGGTTAGCCCCTGAGTCGCGGTTCCAACCCCCAAAACATAAAATACAAGAGACACCAGCTGCATTTGCTTTCCTTTACTTTTACTTTGATGTGCCAGAAATTAATTGCCTACAATTAGGCGCTTTGGCAAATGTCACTCAGGGAAAAGGGAAACATTTTTGACACTTACCGTTTTGTTCCTGTTTGTAAAGCTAGCTTAAAGGCTTCCGCAAGGCAAGAGTCTGAAAAAAAGTGATGGGTAGAGAGAGAGAAAGAATGTTTGTTAGTGCAAAGTTCTGAAGTAGAGTGGCTTCCTGCGAAAAGTCCGTAGCTGACAAAACACATGCTATTACAAGGACTTGTGGAATGTTCTGCCCATGTCACATGCCCATTGACCAAAGCGAATCACTAAGGAGTGAACGAGAGAGAGAGACAGGTCAAACTTGCCAAGAACTTTGACTGAACTTCGCTTCGAGGGCCTAATGAAAAGAGTCTGCCAGTGACTAGTGGTGGACAGGCAAAAGTTTTTCATAGACTGACAAAATAAAAAGAAATCTTGGTAATTTTTTTTATTGAAATAAATTTAAGTAAATGATCAAAAACAGACAGAAATGGTATATACGAAATTTGAATACTCTTTTTAGTGTTGAAACAGTAAAAGGAAAAACTATTAATTTTCTTGGACAAAATTGTAAAAAAAAATGCTGCAAAAAAGTTCTGATATCTTGAGATAACTCCCATTTTTTTAAATTTTGAAAACACAAGGCAACAAAATAAGACTTTTTTCAGTATATTAAAGGGTTGGTTCTAAACCGAACCGAACAAAACCGTAACCGAACCGCTAATTCTAAATCGAACCGGCGTCCCTTTGAAAACCGAACCGTAAACCAAAAAACAAAACAGTTCGGATCGGTTCAGTTCATTGACGAGTTTGCCCACCGATCTCCTAACACGCCTGTCATCAGATTACATTCCTGCTTTGAAAGTTGCTAATGGATTCTGTCGGATTCTGTTTCTTCACCTCAATCCAACTTTAGCAAGGACAATTCATAACCGACTATTCAAATGTTCTCTACGAAATCAATTTCGAAATTGTCGAAAAGTCACATATACAAGTTAGAAATCATTATTTTTTAAATGTTGGGGAAAAAGTTCGATAAAAAGACATTATGCTTTGACATTTTAAGACGCGTCTTAATATTAAATACAAAAAATGTTTGATACAGTGAGATAGTGAAATAAAAGCGACACAAGAACATAAATGATTCGGACTGCTTTACCTTCGAAAGTTTGGAAAAATACATTTCCGCGAAGATTAAAGCATAAACCGGGATTTAAGGCTTAAGACTCGGCGAAATTAAGGAAGATCCTTGAACAGAAAGGCTATTTTGGACATTTTTCGGAATGCCTTACCTTCGAAAGTTCGAAGAAAGTAACATTCCGAACAGTCTTAAGCAAAATTCGGTACGATATCCTTAAGTATATGCTTTACGAGTTGAGATTAGGCGGAATTAAGGTTCATTATACTTAAAGATGGTTTTTAAGGTTTAAGATCTAACAGAATTTCGGCCGATCCAAGAATATAAATTGCGTTCTTGGCATTTTTGACATTGCTTTACCATCGAAATTTTATAAAAATTCTTTTCCGCGCAGATTTAAGGGATAATGGGGATTTTATTAAATGTATAATAAATTTAGAATGAACCACTAAGCCGAACCGAAGCCGCGGTTCATTTGGCTTCAAAAACCATGTAATAAGCCGAGCCGGTGGTTCAAAAACTGCGTGAACCACAAAACCGACTAGTGGATAGGGTATACAACAGGATGCCACAGACCGCTTCCTAGAAGGTATTACCTCTGATGCCAGTACAAATTATGCACTCTGGTCTCTAACCAGAAGGTACTTCCAATCCGCAAAGCGGACGGTACTTGGGCGAAATCTCCACAGGAAAGGGCGAAAGCATTTGCGAAAAATTTAGAGGACAGGTTTAAGCCATTTGAAACCACTTCAGTAAGCCGCAGGAGACATGTAGAGCATGTCCTCAACACCCCTGGGCAGCTAATGCTCCCAGTTCCACCAATTACTCTGGAGAAGGTTCAGGGCCAAATCAAGAACTTAAACAATAAAAAAGCCCCAGGCGAGGATGCCCTTGACAATAGGGTTATCAAAGGCCTTCCAGTAAAAGCGGTGCTCTTCCTGGTCTTAATTTTCAACGCGGCATTGCGACTGGGTCACTTTCCTAAGGTGTGGAAAAAGGCTTGAAAAGGATTGTTATGATCCATAAATCTGGCAAAAGCCCGTCGGAGGTCGAGTCATACCGTCCAATCAGTCTCCTATCCACAATATCGAAAATTTTCGAGGGGTGCATACTAGCCCGAATTATGGCAATCGATGGGGTGTGTGCCAGGAAACCTCCCTTTCAGTTCGGGTTTAGAAAGTCACATGGGACCCCTGAGCAGCTGAATAGAGTGACTAACTTTATTCTCGACGGATTTCAGGCGAAGGAATACGTGGTTGCGGTTAACCTTGACATTAAAAAGGCTTTTGATAGAGTGTGGCATGACGGATTGCTCTACAAGGTAAAAGACATCCTTCCGCCTCAGCTTTACTCTCTTGTGAAAAGTTTCCTCACGGACCGGACCTTCTCAATAATCTTGGAAGGAGCTGTTTCTAGTGTGAGGTTAATACGCGCTGGTGTGCCACAAGGAAGTGTCCTCGGACCAACCCTATACTCTCTATACACTTATGACATGCCTGCAGGAGGAACAATACCCATTGAGGACCCCCAAGACTTACTCATTGCAACATTTGCTGACGATACTGCTTTTATGGCGAGAGACCCATGCATCTATAATGCCACCGATGTCGTTCAGCAATACTTGTATCACTTCAGCAGATGGGCTAAGCGATGGAACATTGGGCTAAACCTGGATAAATGCGCCAATGAGCAGCTATCAATGAGCAGCTATTACGGCACTTGCCTGGACAGAAATACTTGGGAGTATATCAGGACAAGCGCCTTACATTCGGAACCCATATCAACGCGCTTGTAAGATCACTTTACGGCAGAGTGAAGAAACTGGGATGGCTGCTCTCCAGTAGGAATAAACTCTCACTCCGTAACAAAGTGCATATTTACAAGGCAATTATAGCACCAGCTTGAAGGTATGGGATCCAAGTGTATGGAATAGCTGCAAAATCTCATTTGACAAAGATTCGTGTCCTCCAGTCCAGGAGTCAACGTGCCGAAGATTGGAGACGTCATAAATTCACAGGCAGGCAAATACGTGGAGAGGTTGGAAGTCACTCCAACACTCTTGCCAGAAGACTGTTGCGTAGAAGTAGAAAAGCTGGAAGCAGAGTGAGACGACGCCTTAAGAAGATTTTCCCAAGAGAACTTCCAAACAGACAAATACCCTAGCAACCCCCCACGCACTAGACAGAACCAATACACTAATTTTACACATATTTTTTATCATCACAATCAACCCTCCCATAATCAGACACAAAGTAAGTTCAAATGAATATGTACACTTCAATCTAAAGAAAGTTGCCAATGAAGGTGACAGAAAATTTAGATAATAACAATAAAAAATAAAAAAAAATTGGAATATTTTTCAATATTTGGAACTTTTTTAAAGTTTTGTTATTTGAAGCATTCAACAATTTGGTTGTTTTTTTTAACAATATCATTACTTATTTCTGTTTTGGTTTGATTTCAAAATTTCCGATCACTTCTATTCACATGAGAATTACCCTTGACCGCCCCCCCCCTTCTGACTTAGACAGATACAAAACTTTTCGTGCCAAACAGAAATTACATACTTTTTTTTCGTCTTTTGCCCTTACGATTTTTTATTGTTAGCCAAGTCTCTGGACATTCCTAATGGCTCGAACTGACCAAAAAAGATTTATTATCAACTGTCATTTTTGCCTTCTTACACTCTCAAACTCCATTTTCGTTGGCAAAACATTTGTTATAATCAAAAGTTCTCTTGTGCTTTGATTTTGGCTTGGCAAGGGAAAAAGAAATCTAAACTTTGCCAAATAAGTAGTTATACTAGTTTTTTCTTGGCACAATTTATTTAGTTTAAGCGCAAACTCCTCTTTAATTTCCATAAATAACCCGAAAAAATAAATACACAAAGTTCGGCTTACCTGTGCATGGGGGAAACAAGCAGACACTAATTACGCATACGCAAAGTTTTATCTAAAAGTTCCTTAACCTTAACCAATTCCAATAACTTCTGTTGCATTTCCCACATACATTTCGAAATCCTTGCCCCGGCTCATATATCGTTTTAACATAATTTCTGTGGCAAAATTAACTTTATGAACTGTTGAGCGAAACGAGAACGCAGAAGGACCCCCAAAACAACCCTCGCACACAACCTGCCACTTAAAACAAATAACAAAGTTTTGCTTAACTTTGCGGCAAAGTCTTTGCGCTAGCTCCTCTTTTCGACCTGGTAGCGCAAGCAAGCTGACTGGCTCTCTCCCAGGAGTTGGAAAAATTATGGCCAGACACAAAGCGAATAGCGTCGTCAACGACGGGGCTTTTGTCTTTGGGCGTAGCAGGAAATCATTCGACGACTACGGCAAGGACCTGCTGCCTGTCTGGCAAAAATTCTACTGCTCCTGCTGATGGCAAAATTACATATGAAAGTGGATTTCATTAAAAAGAAGTTGGCTGCAGCAAAATATGGCAAATAAAAGACGTTTAGTTAGCATGGTAGAAATTTGAAAGACGAAACAAGACGGAAAGTCTTAAGGGAGATGACAAACATTTTGGCTAAAAATGGCCATAAAATTGTATTTAAGTGTCAGAGAAATGTGAATGAAAAAAATCGTTAAATTTGAGAGTAGGCGATTTCAATAAAATATCAGTACAAATAGACGCAGCAGGCAGATTTAAGCAGTACCAAAATCTAACAAATGGTCTTAGCAGCAATGTCTTCATAATACAAAAAATTATGTTCTCCAGATCCGGCTCGAAGGACCATAAATGTTAAACTTATTTCGCAAATTTAAAAGACCAACAGGCAGACAGGAAAACTTTTTGAGTTTTCAGCTTTAGCTTTTGAGTAGCTTTGTATACTTAACTAGTTAAACTAACTTCGAGTATTCAATGAATTTTACATGAACATTAGATTAAAAATTGTTTTAAAAGTGTTTCAGAGCCCCAGTCGGACTTGACTGCATGCCAGACCACATCCCATATACAACTTTTGCCACTAAGAAGTAGTTCCAAAACCTGCAATCTTCCTTTAGCTTTCCTTTAGGGTCACCCATATCACCTACCGGTATCAATATACTTAAAAACTATTCTTCACCTACCAAATATACACAAAATCGGTCCAGTCGTTTTGGAGGAGCGACACGAAATTTTTTATAAAGGGTGATTTTTTTAGCTATTATGTTTTTGGCAACACTGGTTCAAACAGCTCACGCACGTTTCGTGTTTTTTTTTTTCACTGTCAAACATCTTCAGTTTGGTCTATAATTTAACTATGAATCGTCTTACAAACGAACAACACTTTATTATTGAATTATTGAATTTTATTATCAAAATGCGTGCACTGTTAAGAAACTTCATCGCGCGCTTCTTCCATTTTATGGTCAGTTTAATCGACCCACTGAAGCGGCTATTCGTCTATTGTGACTAAATTTCGCACCAAATTTACATTGTTGGACATTAAACCACCAACACGCTTACGTAGAGTGCGAACTGAAGAAAATATCGCAGCTGTATCGGCTGGTGGCATCATTGGACCGTACTTCTTCAAAGATGATGCGATTCGTAACGTAACTGTGAATGGTGAGCGCTACCGTGAGAAGATATCCAACTTTTTTTTGCCGAAAATGCAAGAGCTTGACTTGCATGACATGTGGTTTCAACAAGACGGTGCCACATACCACACAGCATGCGCAACAATGGACTTATTGAGAGGCGAGTTCGGTGAACATTTTATTTCACTTTCGGGACCGGTCAATTGTCAGCCTAGATCGTGCGATTTAACGCCTTTAGACTATTTTTTGTGGGGCTATGTTAAAGCACATGTCTATACAGACAAGCCTGCTTCAATTGACGCATTGGAAGACAACATTGAAGCATTTATTCGTGAGATACCGGCCGAAATGTTGGAAAGAGTATGCCAAAATTGGACTAAGCGGATGGACTATTTGAGGCGCAGTCACGGTCAACATTTGCATGGAATAATCTTCAAACATTAAATTATATGGACCGTACTATCGATTCAAATAAAGATTTCATGCATTTTTCTGAATTATAAGTGTTTATACCCTGTTCCCATTGAAAATGGGAAAAGGGGGATCATGAAGTTGTGCAAAAGTATGTAACAGATAGAAGGAAGCATTTGCGACCCTATAAAGTATATATATTCTTGATCAGCATCAACAGCCGAGTCGATTTAGCCCTGTCCGTCTGTCCGTCCGTCTGTCCGTCCGTCTGTCCATCTGTCCGTCCGTCTGTCCGTATGAACGCGTGTTTCTCAGAGACTATAAGAGCTAGAGCCACAAATTTTTGCATGTAGATAGGTGTATACCCGATTCAATACAAGTTTGTTTCAGATTTGGAAAATTCCTCCCCCTCCCCCCTTTAAGCGCAAAAAACTGTCAGAGCCATAATTTTTAAGATAGACCTTCCCAACTTTACAAATATCAAGTAAGGCCCAATATCTATCTATTCTGAAAAGATCGGATAATAAACACCGAAGTTATATACGAATGAATTTTGCTTGTGGGAGAGAGGGGGGGTCTTGCATTTTCAGTTATCGCGATCGCAAGGGAACAGGGTATTTTGTAGTCGGAGCACTCGACTGCAGCTCCCTTTTTTTTTTTAAACTTTCCAATAGCTCTTTAAAAATTACCCTTAATCGGGGGTGTCCTGGAAATCTCTAGAGATTTTGGCTTCGGTAGGTTTGCAAAACGCTCGAAAAATCCGTCGGTGTCCCAGAACTTGGAGAGATTTCATTTTCTTATTAAAAAGTCTATTTAGAAGGTGTGTGTATAAGATTATGGTCCAACTAATTGATAACAAATTTTGTTCATAGCTGTATTGATGGTTTCAGACTTGCCAGCCCTGTTTGTGTCTTTGCTAAGTCCTCTAATTTTGCGTAAGTTAGCGAAGTCGCATTGGTTGGTTTGTGTATTGGCTTTGGTTGGTTTCTCCAAATCTCTTAACAAAATACTAGAGGTTTGAAAGCAACCGAAAGAGATTTCTAGGACACCGAGAATTGGTTTTGGGTTGGAATTTGGTTGGAAGAGATTTGTGGGACACCTCCGAATATGTAGAATAGTTGGGTATTTTACTGAACCAGAACCGGGGGCCGGGTGGCTCAGCGGCTAGTGTGTGCGACCGCTGTGCAAGAGGTCGTGGCTCTGATCCCGCCTCGGAACATCTAATGAAAAGTTTTTTCTTTAAGTAAACTTTACACCCGGTCACCACTCTCTGCTGTTGGCGCCAGCTTTGTAGTAATTGGCCATGCAAAAGCTTCTTAAACTGCCGTTCGGATTCGGCGTTAAACTGTAGGTCCCTTTCTCTTGTGCGAAAATTAGAAGCGCACAAGCCAAAAGATTGAGAGAGGCTCGGCTTTGGCCCTCTGGGGCTGTGTCAAGCCATTTTTCATTTACAGAACCAATTTCGTACCGGTTCCAAAACTTCGCATACTCCAATTTCAGTTTTAGACTTTTTAACAAGGAAGAAAGTCGGTCAAGCCCGACTATAAAATACTCGGTACCAACGAACATAAATTTTGATGCTACAGTGGCAGCGGTACACAGCGCTGCTAGTGCGCGGCTGCAGCATACACTCTTATGATCATATCACGAGAACCGTTGATCCGATCTTTATGATTCCTTTGGGAAATCGATAAATAATTTTGATAAGAATATATGTCCGAACCTTCTATCTATTAAACTGTGGGAGATATGACGTTTTTCTCAAATTACGGGGGCGGGAGGGGGCGTGGCCAAAATTGAAAATAAACTTGATCTGCCTGCAGATTGAAGAAGCATTTGTCCCATACATGTCAAACCTCTATCTCTTACCATCTCTGAGATCTGTGCGTTCATACGGACAGACAGACGGACAGACGGACATAGCAAGCACAAACTTATTATACTCTATGTTCCTTTGGTACAGAGTACAAAAATTTAGGAATTATTTTCGGTATGGACGGGAAATATTTTTTAAAATTTTTTTTTTAATTCTTGCTTTTAAAAGTTCTCATAAGAATCATATTCCTACAATGCAAAGGGCTAGCTTTGGAAACTTTAAAATTCATCGTGTATCTGTTTATCAATTCATGCCGCCAAATCAAAAGCCAGCTAAATTTGCATCTCTATTTACAAACTCAAATAAGTTTTAGATTCTTTCACGCAAAACCTTTACAGGTGGCGAAGTCATGGAGACAGGCAATGAGTTAATGCAAAATAGTTTCGACGGTCTTCGGAAGTCTCCCATCAAAAGCACAACCAGCCACTTGGACTTGGTTCAACGAAAAAAGGAAATGCATTTACCTTCCCCTAAACAGCATTTCCCCCAGACACGCTAATTGGCATAGAGTGGAGGAGGTAATAAATGGCCAAGGATTTCCGAATAAATCACTTAGTACCCATAAAAAAAAGCCAAAAGGTGGTATCTGGATTAGAGGTTGCCCCAATTGCCTGCTTTTCAGTTTACGGTAATTTTGTTCAAGAATATCGCGCCATGCGGAAAGCTCTTTCAGCACATAGTATAAAAATGGCGCCAGTTTCGATGCCCAACTTCATGAATTTTGAATGAACGCGCAAAAGGCAGAAACTACTCCCACACTTTGTGGCCATCATGTGGAGACCTTTTTTCTTGCTGACACAAGACATGGAGGAGCCATCGTTGTCGACAACTTCCGACGACTACTTAGAGACGCCTAAACAGCTTCATTACTTTTATGGGTCTGAGCGGCGCGCTTCGTTGGCTCGCCATTGTCTGTTTTGTCTGGCCAGGCGCAAATTTGTTTGTGTAAATTAAATGAAATGACTGTAAAAATGCCAAATAAGCTAATTTGCGGTTAGTTTTTTTTTGTGTGTTGTTGTTTTTCAGGAATCCCGAAACAGTTCAATATTTTTGATTGTGGATTGGACTGTTTTATTTGGGTTAAGTCCTAAATACAAACTGCCATTTAAAAGACTTTCTCTTACTTTGCCGTCTTTAAGCAGGCTCGAGGTCATGTAAGTAGAAGGGCAATAAGGCAGCTGTTCTAAACATTTCTCTGTTCTATCAGTATATAAACCTTAAAGAACAGTAATCACAATCATAAAGCTTTGCTTTCACCTTTTCGAATCGATTTCTATGTCAAATCTTTAAAGTTCTTGTCTACCTAAAACCACTTTGACTTTCAACAAATTTATGTTTTATGCTTCCCCCATTCTTACCCTTCCCCTTTGATCATCATTATTATTAATCGAAAACACAAAATGGTTTCCTATAATCATTGCTCAGTTGAACGACTCTAACGATATTCCATGAAATGTTTATAAACCTCGGGAAACAGCAGCGTCCAATTGGAGCTAGTTCGTGTCCAGCGGTTTTCTTGTTGTTGCTGCTTTTTTATGCAATCCCCGGCTGGGCTTAGTCGTTGTTGTGGTCACCACCACCATCGTCTGGTTGGTCATTTTAGCAGGACTAAACTCAACTCTGGTTGCATGTTAAATGCACAGACCAGAGAAAAGGAGACGCTTTGGTTATCTTTTTGTGTATTTTTTGCTGGCCTGGCCATGAATTTTGCATTAGAGTTTAGTTAAAGTGCAGCTGGTGCGAATCGAAGAGAATACATAGAGGCGAATTGTTTAAACGGAAGTTTATTTTATGGAAAAAGCAAAAGGGGAATAGATTTTAAAGAGAGTAGTTGAAAGACATGGAGGCCAGTCGAATGGAAATTTTTAATAATTCATAACCAGATGAATGGTCGTTCTCAAGGGTTATATAAATTTTGCAGTTTTATTTACTTAAGTTGTTTTGAACAGCCGGAAAAAATTGGTACTTCGCAGACAAATTTAACAAGTACTTTACATAAGGCATGTTTAACTCAAAATGAGTGCGAGCAGTCTTAAAAACAGTCTTAATCAAACTTATAATAAAACTAGAGGAAAGCTGACGTCAGCCGCTAGAGCTTTGCGATATATTGATCGGATTTTGTGCGAAAGCAGCTTTTGTTAATGACTGAGAAGAAAGAGTCGCAATTTATGGATCAGCTTTGGAAATCACTCAGCTAGCATTGTTCAAAGCGAAAATGAAATAATTGAATTTAATAATTTTATAAGTGCTGCAAGGGTATACAAACTTCGGCCGAGCCGAAGTTAACTTCCTCTATTTTTTGACTAATGAAACCGACTTACTTAAGAAATTTTGAAATAGATCTTCTAGAGAATTGCCCAGACTTTGTAGTGGAGCTTTTATCTTGTCTCTGAAAATAAGTAAATTCAGTAAATTTTTGTAATATACCATTTCATGCCTGATAACTTGAATATTCTTCAACAAGTTGACACTGTTACTTCTGATTTAATAAGTAAACGAAATCTTTGAAATTTTCGAAATATTAAAAATAAAAATTCAAATTGAATACACGTGGTAAACTGGATTTAGTGTCAAAATTTCGGCTCATAAAGATTCTGGTGGCAACGGCGATTTTTGGAGCTGGCCAACTTCGTTTTCCGTATGCTGATCCTGCCGTGGCCTAAAGACGAAGTGGATTAAGTTTTTAGTCAGGTTAATATAGTGAAGTCAATGCTAAGAAAAACGATGATCCTTAACACTCTTAACTCCATATTATTTGTATGTTCAATATATTAAGGTACGACTTTAACTCTACTCATTTATATAAACTTTAAATTTTAAGGATTTGGATTGAGCAGACATAACAAATGTTGCTATTATAACCTGATGCCACATAAGGAACTAAAAATGATAAAGAAAATAATGACGAATGTACTCAAAAGGGCGAAATTTGCACTACTTGCAAAGCTTCTTAACCTAGGATTTCATTCCTCGCTCTTATGTTGGATTGAATCCAACTTGGACCACCGGACTTATAGAGTCAGAATAAACGTTTGGACCTTTACTTTTCATTATTTTTGTTAATGACATTTGTTTCTTAACTCTGAGTTTTTGATTTATGCTGATGATCTTAAAATTTTTCGATCTATTTAAAACTTAAATGACGTTAGCTTATTACAAAACGACCTAGATATGGTCAGCTCTTGGTGTGCACACAACCTACTTCCACTTAATCTAAACAAATGCTTTACTGTCAGATATAGCAAATGTGTCTACAACATTACGGCGACTTATTCAATCGCCAATCAAATTTGATCGAGCCGGGATGAGGTCATTGATTTGGGAGTAAAATTTGACACAAACAGCACTTAAACTACATTTTGCCTAAAGCCTATTCCATGTTTGGCTTTGTTAAGCGCAATGCCTGCCAGTTTAAAGACCCATACACCAGGTTGAGACTTTATTCGGCATTTCCAAATTGGAATATGCCACATTTATTTGGAATCTCTCTGGCGCAATTCACATAAAGAGGCTCGAAAGGGTACAAAAAAAATTTCTCCAATTTGCTCTTCTCCCGCTCAACTTCTCTGACCCTTTGCCACCGTATACTAATAGGTGTGCCCTGTTGCATCTCTCAACACTAGAAAATCGGAGAACTATTGCGTCACTTATGTTTCTAAACGACCTTGTTTTAGGTGCTATTGATAGTTCTTTTTTGTTAGGCAAGATCAGCTTTGGTGTACCAACTAGGAATCTTAGATCCTTTCAACCAGTTTCCCATCAAATTTGCGGAACCAATTATTCCCTTCGTGAGCCTATATGCTTCGTGAGCCTATATGCCCGTTAGCATGCGCTTTGACTTCGATGCTAACAAATCATTGATTAAGACACTGCTAGCAGAATATTATTCTACCATGAGGCATTAAATTTGTCTTTTTTTTATATATATTATAATTTAGGTTAAGATAAGTGTAGCCAGCTAAGAACTAGGTTCATTTGGCGAATAAATAAATAAATGAATAAATAAATAAAAAAATAAATAAATAAACAAATATATCTAATAAATAATTCAAAAACACAGCTTTTAATACCCTTGAGGAAGGTATTATAAAATTGTCCGGATGATTGTAACGCATTGAAGGAAGCATCTCCGACCACATAAAGTATGTATATTCTTGATCAGCATGACGAGCTGAGTTGATTTATCCGTGTCCGTCCGTCTGTCTGTTTCTACGCTATCACCTCCGTCAGTTTAAAAAGCTTTATTCACTTTGCACGAAGTCTTCTGTTACATATACGCTGCACATTTGTCGAAACCGGCCGGATCGGATAACTATAGCATATAGCTGTCATAGGAACGATCGGTCGAGTTTTAGTGAGAAAATCTTTTTTTTTTAAATGGAATCGTCCTTATCATTTGCATATACTTATTTTGTATACTTTAACAGAATTCTACAAAGATTTTTCAAAATCGGTAGCTGCATTACGAATGATCGGCCGAAAAAGTTTTAGTGGGAAAAATCTTTTGTGTTTAAAATAGAATCGCCTCCAAGTTTCGTAATTGTTAGTTTGTCATGCTTTTCCATGATTCCACTTGGTCGAAATCGGACATCTATA
Source organism: Lordiphosa collinella (assembly GCA_018904265.1). Classification (NCBI taxonomy): domain Eukaryota; kingdom Metazoa; phylum Arthropoda; class Insecta; order Diptera; family Drosophilidae; genus Lordiphosa; species Lordiphosa collinella. Next base: position 56,831 of record JAEIFV010001376.1, read on the forward strand.
TAGGATAGAAAAACTTTTTTGTTTTCAATGGAGGATGCTGTTCTTTTATTTTAGGGATTCTGGGATTCCAACTATGAAATTGTATATATT